>JAODAC010017904.1:0-20626 GCA_027575185.1 Mimaenictus wilsoni | reverse complement strand
GATACCAGCATCGACGCAGTTGCGTCCCACTTCTGGTTGATGCTGAATATTCAGTTTCTTGAGCCGAAATCGACGCGGCAAGGGATATATCATAAAAAGTATATCTTTTAAAATAGTAAATAATAGATTTAAGTTTATCAGTTAATTTAGCATCAATTTGTCGATAAATATTAATTCAGAGAGAAAGGAAAGAAGAAAATCAAGTTTTTAAACATAACTTCCTGATGAAACCCTGTATTTCCATGTTTCCATGTTTCCGTATATATGCATCGAGAGGTTCCTTTAGTGCACGCTGGAGCGTGTAGATATAAGCGTTTTGAGGTAAGCATGCGCCAAAATCATTAATCGTGCGTCAAAATCCTTTGGAGCACGCGTATAGAAGTGTCCTTCGAAGCTAGAAATAAAACGCACGCACTTTTGTTTTAGTCATCAATGGCTTCCTTTTATTAAGATTATTATTATCTTAAGATTATTTTATTTAAGATTATTATACATTAAGAAGACAGTGGCAGTAAGAGACCGCCAAAATCGCCAAAATTAGGAGCTGTATTCGATAAGCAGCTACTGAAATGTACCAACATATGTTTGCATGGCCCACTTTAATTAAGATTCTCGCATTAAGAAGACTTTGGGACCAACATTTTCTAAAATATATAAAAAAGTAGCGAACGATACTCGTGAGTATCTGTGGCTGTCCCAAAATCGACGTTTCCGCCATTGTATCGCTTTATACTATTCGCAGATAGTTGTTTATTTTCTCACTTTGTGGCCTGAAAACTAAAATAAATTGCAACAAAGCTTGGTATTCTGATTTGACAGAATAGTTTTTAGTATATTTTTGGAAGACTTTCCATTTAAATGATAGAAAATGCAAACGCAGTTTTATATTTTTCCATTTTTCGCACATATTGCACGAAACAGGATATTCCCATTTTCAGCCAAACAAGTTTATTAGCTGTGCGATGAGGTAGACGTGCAACTTGCTCGATTTTCCCAGCGGTGAAACCAAACCGCCGGAAAATATTTAAAACGCGCTGCGGCCGCCGTGACACGCGCCGCTAAACACTATAAACAAACAAAATGAAATCGCCGGCACGATTACAGCAGGAACACGAACGTACATCACCCTGCGAACGTAAAATAAAAGCTCGTACAAATTGTATAAAATATGCAATGTGTTTTTACAGAGTGCATTTTTTATCAACTTGGGATGGAATCTTTTCCTCAGCGAAAATATGAACAATTCCAGGAAGGGAAAAATAATAGGTGAGAGAAACAAACAGGTTCAATGAAACACACACATACTATTTGTTATTATCTTATATTGCGTACACGGAAATAATATACAATCATTCGTATTGTTATTATAATACTTATTTTAGTAGTTTTATTAAGTTATTTCCCAATTTATTTACTACTTTGATAGCATTGTGTGTTGTTTGTTTTTTGGCACCGCTTTATTTTGACAAAAATCTTCAAGGATATGACTTTGTTCCAATTTGAGATCTTATCCATTACAATATACTATGGTTTGGGAATTAGGCTAACATTATTAGTTTTAGACTGCAATTACACATAAGTCATTTTTATATTTATATAATTAGGCTAAATGTTAGTTGTTTTTAGACTAATTTCAATAACTTACATGGTTATAGCACTATTTGATACCTTTAAGGACAATTATGTTCAATTATGTACATTTTCTTGTAAGTAATAGATCATAATTTGACTATCAATTATTAATTGATTCTTTGTTGCTTTTGCGTTTTATATTTTAGATTAGTACACTATATATACAAAAATTGCGTACAAAACGTTCAATTAGTGGAAATGTACATGTGCCAATGTTCATTTTTTTACTTTTAAGTACATGTTTTGAGAGATTGAAACATTTGAACGATAATATACATGAATGATATCTCTATGAATTGATTTTTTTAGAAATTTACAATTATTGGTTAATATTCTAAATGCAACAGTGATTCTGATAAGATTATTATCCATGATTTCAAATCTTACGTTGAATTTATTTGTAATGAGCAAGAATTATACATTTAACACTAAAATAAGCACTAAATTACGTGAAACCATACTTAAATAGTACAAAATGATTTGAATTCGTCATTTGTTTTATTGTCAAAATTAGACTTTTGATGATAAACTTCTTCAAAGTAAAAATTTAAATGACAATAATTGTTATTAACAAGGTGTATTTCAAATATAGTGACGTAACATTAATATGAATCAGGTCAATTAGCATCAGTTTAGTTTGTTAGGGATAATGTTTATAGATAAATAGGTTCGATGAGAGACGCAAAAGAAAGAAAAAACTTTTTTGGTCTCAGACTTAAAGACATAACATTATTTTATTTTAGGTCGTTAATTTTGCAGAAATTGGTAAAAACTATTACTTTATTAAAGTTTATTAAAGTATTACTAAATGATCTGAAAAATATATGTCAGTACTTGATTGTATTAGGTCAGGTATATTTTCGAAGATATTCTCGGTGAAAGTGGAACAGATATTCAAAGTAGACATATATTCACCAAATTCTTCATTTTGAATGGGTATATCATTAAAACTCTCACGTTTGCAATGAATATAACTACAGATTTATGTTTATCAGTTAATTTAACATCAACTTGATCGATCTTAGATTAACTTTTTTATAAAAATAAGATTAGGGAACGAAAAAGGAAGAAAAGCGAGTTTTTTAAACCATTCTTGAAAAATTGTAGAAACAGTAATTTTGTCTATTAATTAGTTTAAATTACCGAAAATACATCGAAGTATTAATAAATTAAGGATAATTATGAATTTGAGTTTGTTTTTGTTGTTCAACTTTGGAAATGGTAATGATGTTACTACCAAATTTTCAATCCAGATTTGCTTCCATTCACATATTTTTCTTTAAAATGTACATTTAATTATAATTGAAGGCATTCTTCGAATAAAGTTATTATATATGTATCTGTAATCATCAGTAATCAGTCTTTTATATAAATAAATATGTCCGATTAGAGACCTAAGGGAGAAAAACTTGATCACCCGCTAAAAGACATGAAATTCTTTAATTTTGTATCGCTAATATTGCAGGAGTCGGTTCAAATAATTTTATAATGTAAAAATTTAGTACTAAAAAAATTAAAACACTGCTTTTGTTAGGGCAGGTATATTTTCGACGATATTCTCTTAAAAATTGATAAATTTTCAAAATAAACAAATATTCATCAATTTGAATGGGCAATTTGCAATGAATTCAATTGTATATTCAAGTTTATCTATTAATTTAGCATCGTAGATCAAGAACGATTATTTTTTATTTATAAAGTTTAGTTTTAGTGAACAATTGTTGAAAAACTGTACTTGCAGTAGTTTTGTGTCCCAGGTTTTGAATTAATGAGTTTAAATTATGAAGGGTATATCAAATCATTGATAAATTAATGGTTAAATATGAATTTGAGATTGATTTTGTTGTACAACTATGATTTTTGATGAAAATACCCTTCAAAGTGAGAAAGTGATGAGGAAATGTAATTATTTTCAGTCCAATTTCAACTTTGAAGGCATATAACTTCAAATATTATAAGTATTATTGATTAGCTCTATTACTGAAAAGCTTTATCAGAATCACATATTCATTTTGAATCACCAAAGAAGTTTGTATATTTTTAGAACAATCAAATAGCAATAAACAAATTTCGCTATGAATTATTGATATAATACACATTTAGATGTAAAACATTTGCAAACTCTTAGCCCAGACTTACAGCCTCGTGCGTTCAGCAGGCAAATGCTTAATCCAAGGAATCGAAAGCGGCGCATTTTGTTTCGTTGTCTCCTCGCCTGTCGGCGCGAATTTCGGTAAATCTACAGCTCAACGGGCGCGCCATGTCATGAGCAAACGTTTATTAAAGTAAATTCAGGACGCGTCCGGAGCGCGAAATTTTACGCGAACGTGCTCGCCCGTTCTCGCCGAGCGACGTTTTCGCGCCCGCAATAATAACAATAATAACGGCAATATTGTCGCAGCGCGCAAGCTGCAGGATTTCCGCCGTCGCTGCCGCGAATATAAGAATTAGCATTTTATTAGAACTATGCGCACCTAAGGGCTACATACAAATGTCTCGCCGTGCAATATTTGCAACTCGCCGGGGCTACATTCGCACACACATTCCACATATCCTGGGGGGAGGGGGGAAGCGACAACAATGCGACGAAATAAACACCGTTATTAGATCACAGAACGCTGCAGCTGACTCGTGGGGCAATCGTCGATTAATCAACTGGAATTTCACTATATATTTAAATTATCCACAGCTACAGTTGAGCATTATTACACAGTATCAGTCGCACAAATCGTATGTATGTTATGTACATTTAAGTGTAATCTTATTTTGTAGAATGTATTTCGAATTATTTCCAAGTCTGGGGCTAAACGATTGAGAAACATCGCTGTCTTTTTGGAGAATCATTTTACGGGGGTGGTTGGGTGATGGATATGCGTCTTGCGATGGATGGATGAGTTTAATTTTTTTCGATATTTCGGTGACGGGGTTGTGTTTTTTTCTTCAGCTTTTTCTTGCTTTGCGTTGTATGCAATCAATCTTGGCGTTCGACAGAGTGACGCGTTTACGCGAGCTGTCACCGATTCGCGAAGATGACCCAGCATCCCAGCAGAGCGAAGAGTGGCGCCGATGGGCTGTGATTCGGCGATGATGAGAAGACTTCACTTTCTCGCGATCGATGCCCTCGGGCTGGTTCTGCTAAACCTGCAATAATAACCCCAAATAATGTTTTAATGCGTAAATTTCACTGGCATAAACATTTTTAATTAAAAAGAAAACAAAGGGTGAACTTTTGACCTCTCTTAAACAAACGATAACTTTACTTTGATTCTACGTTAATAATTATCCGTAGTATTGTAATCATTAAATACACTCATGTTAACAGAAATCGTCATTGAAATGTGCAATATTTTTGTACCGAAACGCAAGACTTTCAACAAATAACTGTATCTTCTTTAGTTTTCAACATATTTGGTTAAAATATGACACAAAAACGTATCAGGTCTACTTTGTTAATTATCTAAAATTTTGTTATTATAACTTTTCTCTATTTATCTGAAATATTCATTAAAATTGATTTTACTTAGTACAGTGTAGCGGTAATGACCCAAATAAATTGTTGCAAAATTAACAATTTTTAACATTTCTCGGTGAAATTTACGCAAAGGTACTTCGATAACATCTTCAATATTGTCTATACTATTATTATCGCTAAGTCTACTGATGCTATCAAAAGTTTTAATTGTAATGTGCGAAATCTTTGGTATTGTAAGTGATCCAAAACCTTATGCTTCGAATAAAGGACTGCAACTCCTACATTTTTTGGGAGATTTGGTTGAAATTTGGCACAAAATTACTTCAACTCTACTTTATCACCTATGCAAAATTTAGTAATCATAACTTTATTCCCTTCGACAAAAATCATAAATAGGTTTTGTTGGTCATGTTATAACCTAATTGTACGATTATTGCATTATTTCATAATCACAGTGCGGCGAAAAACATGAATATGAAATTTAATTAACTGAAATTTCGTAAAAAATAAACAATATTATCCGTTTATGAGCTCTATCTAAAATTAAGTGACAATTTAAAGAATGAACTGTATTTTCGCGCACATTGAAAAGTATACTACGGTCATAAAAATACATTAACGATAATATTTAACGACATATAAAGCAATAAAAGATTTATAAACTATATACTTTACAGCAAAGTATTAAAAAATTCAATTAAGCTCGAGGGTATATATTTTTAATTGGAAATATTATTCTGAAATATGAATCTAGCATAAAAAAACATGGGATTTTGTTTAAGGATTTTTCACGGGAAACACATAGGCAAATGGCGCATAAATACAACAACAAATGATGTAATTCGATATTACGCTGGGCATATCGGCTTTCCCCACTTGTTCACACAAAAGAAAATATTGCTAAAGTTGAAATAAAATACATTGGCAAATAAACGCGAGCAAATAAACGCGCAAGATATTTTCGCGTATTTTGGCAGGCCGACGAGAATACCGAAAAACTTCCGTTGTTTTCCACGCTCCCGTTGTTGTTGATTTAATAATCCGCATTCAGGGTGCGCAAAAAAGGGTGGTGCATTCGGCGTGCTTTTCTTTCTGTACGTTTGCTGGGTTTTTACATTTTTCCAGTTTCACTAATGAAAGCACAAAAAGCTCATCGCAGTTGCGCGTACATGTAGTCGCGGTAATTTTCCTTTACATTGCAATAATCATAAGTTCCAGTTTTTGTATTGAAATTCGCGTTGCACGGCTATATCGTAAATCTGCTAAGTTTAATATGTTCCATTGCGGTGCTGTGCGCCACGGCTACCACGGTCGTTGGTATTGCGCGGAATAAAATACGGTGTAAAACGTTCGAAGCCCATTTGGAAAACTAGCAGTTTCCGGTTGGTGGTAGGCGAAGGCGAAGCGCCGCCACGAGCTTTATTTGTTCTTCAGATTGAATAAATTTTCTTTTCCTTGCCGCTCGTCGTTGGCAGCACGCTTTCTGCGGAGCATCGTCGCTGCTATGCGCTGAAGGAAGCAGGAAACGCAACCAGCGAAGATGCTGAATGTGTTGGTTTTGTTTGCTAGGCATACAAATTTATGAAAATCTGAGTTTTGTTTATGCAAACAGCGTCTCTTACTTAATGCGGTTTTAAGCAATATTTGATATTTTTAATCCTTACAAATACTATAAATAAATACTTTTGGAATTCATCACAAATATTATGAAATTCTAAAAAATAACATCGTACTTTATTTTAAATTCACATATTTGCGCTGAAATTCTTTATAAGTTATTTTCATAAACACGCCCTAGACATCTGGCATAAAGTTTACCTTGAAAACTGTTTTTTCTCCAGCACGTCACATTTTCAAGATATGATTTTTGAAGTAATAAATGTTTTACTTCAAACTTGACTTGGGGAATAATTTAGAAACGATCAATCCGATTTTAACTTTTCCTTTTGCAAGATGTATATATTTTTTACAGCTTGATAGAGAGAGAGAGAGAGAGAGAGAGATAGTATTTTTAACTTTTCAATTTTAATTTCTGTAGTGATTGGCTGAGTCAGTTGCGTTGAGCGGGTGTATCGTAGAACATATGCCATTACCATTGTGGAGAGTTCGTTATACTTTGATTTTATTAGCAGCAGACAATTAGCGAAATTAACATATATGTCCACGAGGTCCCGGGAAAAATAATCAAATAAGAATATATTTAGTTTTGCTTTAGAGCAGTGTGGTTAAAAGGCAATTCGTGCTTTTGCAAATTTTTAATGTTAATGTTTATTAGCAATGTTTTCATATCGATTCTCAAACTTATATAAAATCAGCTGATTTTTTACATTCTAGAAATAAATCCGATAAATCAATTTGTTTTCTTATCAACCTAATGATTAGCGAACGAGACTGCCCTTTCACGATGTTAATTAATCAAATACGACCTCGATGAAATTAGGACCGACATTAAAAAAGAGGGAAATCCTCTCGACGAGATGCATAATGACCCGAATGCGTTCTGCTCGTTAAGAGCGCCAAATGCGCACAACGGCATTCGATAATTATGCATATAATGCTGATGGATTGGCGCGCGGATACATTCCAACTTTTTGCACACATTGCAAGCCGCATGAGTCATTTTAACGATTGCGTAATTACCGGAATATGCGATCATTAATGGCGCGCAAAAAAAATAAAATTGGATTTATTTTTGACCACGTACTGAATGAGAAGTACGTAATTCTACATACGTATTGTATCAAGAATAAAGCATTCGCGTCGCTTCAATGGCACCTCCGGGTGTTTTTGTTTCTCGATGAACGATGCGTGCGATTTTAATTTGAACTCTTTCCGGCGCGCCGTTTTGCAACATTGCCACAAACAATATGCTTTTTGTGATGCTGGGTTTGGTATGTATTGAAAACCTGTTGATTTCGAAAAAGCTTTCAGGGTTTGTATTTGCCCAAGCATAACTTGATCATTATCGATTTATTTTTTAACTGTGAAACTCCTATTTTCTAAAAATGTGAATAACTTTCTATAATGGGAAATACTGATGGAAGTGATCTCAGAAATATTGAATGAATTGGGAATAATGTTAAAAATCGTTCCTGGGAGTTACAGATTTGTCAGGTTTTCTTAAATGTTGATACCTGAAGAAGCGATGCCCTTCACTGAAAGTTGCAACTAATTAGTCCCTGCATCCATCAGATTTGGAATTGTTAAGTAGGAGATATAACTATAACGAATTTATTTTGAAGGACAAGAGGAGGAAGTCCCACAGACTTAGGTCTACAATTTGTACAAACTCTACATTAATCCCCAACGTATGAGTAAATTATTCCGAATGAGAAGAATATAGGGATCATCCTGTGTCTTGCAAGAATAATTACTCTTCAGACAATTGACTCAAATCTGAAGTTGGGCGACTTTATAAGAATTTTTGGGCATTGATACCGAAAGAAAACTTGAAGGAAATGGATCCCCAGAGTGATTTGAACAGGCTAAGGGGTTAAGAGCCTAGAGTTAACTGAAGATGATCTAACACATTCCACACATTAACTACCTTATTTAGGCTCAAATAAATTAATTACTTTCTGATATTAAAGATAAAACTAGCGGCGGCTTGCCGCGTTGTGGAGCTCAGTACTCGTTAGATCACCGCAGTAAAGCAACGTCGGACGTAGCTGGGCGTAGTGGGGTGACTACTTGGTCTCCCCACTCAACAAGCGGCTGCGGCGCCGTCCGCGAACTCTTGACTTCGCGGTAAGAACGCGAACGAAGGTTGGGCGATTCGCTTGCAACGGTTCCCGGAAAAAAACCCATATGCACAAAGAGTAGCGAGATCGGATCGGGCCGGGAGAAAGTTACTAATCCCTTACACCATAGGATATTCACGAGAAGAACGGTAGTTTTTTATTCCCTCTAAAAACGTAAAATTATGTATAAAAATGCAGAAAACATACAAATATCATCTTCAAGGATAACGGGTGAAGAAAATGAAGAATGAAATATACTTAAGCGTAGTTTTCATCTTCAACTGCTATTTTATATGCTAAATTATTTCTTAAGTCTACTATCTATCTAAACTAAAGATTCAATAATTATCGAAACAAATCCTGATTACATTTTCGAAATGGAATTATTTAAAATAACTTAGTCTATTTGTACATCCAATAATATTAAATGAAATTTACACAACTATTCTGTACTAATGAGCTATAAAAGTTTTGCGTTCCTGATGGAAATGTTGACGATGGCAGTGCAAAAGCTTTGCATTATTAAATTAGCAATAACAAAATGTGTTTTGCAAGCGTTCGAAGCGCGAATGTTTCATTAGATGCGCCCCTAGCACCACTTAGGTGCAATAATTATGATTTAAATTTCATCCTGGATTACCACAAATGGAAGCACACAAAACATCATTCCATTATTTCCTTTTAATGTATGAAATGCGTTTCGATGGTATAAAAAGTATAACAAACAAATATAAGAATTAATTATAATTACCTCCAACTATACTAATATGGTTATCCTGTGGCCCACCTGGTCCAACTTTGATTTCTGAAACAATTAACAACATATTATTACAATATACTGACATGTTGACATTCACGTAAAAATTCTCTTATTTATTATCGTCGTATATATTTCGTTTTATTTTTACCGAGCGTTATTTAAGATGAACGAATATGTCAAAATTAAATTACATTGATACAAGAACCAGGCGTTTCGTGCAACATGAACTGCATTCATTCGCGAAGGTATGTATGTATACATTTGGCATGTCATGTTATTTCGCTGTCACTTTGAATGTTGTATACTCGCTTTTACATTTTTCTACCACGCACATCATATCGTATATATTTTCTTCTATTATATCACTTTTTATTAAATGTATAATCATAAGTTGCGCGGACGTCCTGATGAGCCGAAGAATCGTGCCATCGCCGCGGCAGAAAAATCTCTCGCGATGACCATACAAGTTAACTCCTTGCGACCTATGGGCCAATCCATTCAGCCTCCAGCTCTGGAAGTTGCTCGTAGTCGACAACACTACAATGAATTTCGTAAGAGTTATGCAATGAAGCATAGTAATGCATCGATTCGTCCGCTTCGGTTACCCGAGGAGAGAGAAGTCCGTCATACTGAGGTTTACAAATTGAATAAAGTCTACGCACCACCACATGTGAATAAAGTTCCTATTCAGACTATTTACTCCAAGCAGAAGTCGGTTGAATCTGATGAGGACTTAGGAGCGCTGATGCTGTTAGAGAAATTGAAGGAAATGGAAAGGTCGGAACCGGTTATTCGAAAACAATCTCAAGAGTTACAGGTTTCCCAGGATTCACAGAATGCAGCTACTCAGAGTGCTTTGGATCAGGCTGAGAAGGAGGTCATGGTGGCTCAGAGCCAAATCAAGGCAATCCAACAATTGATCAAGGTTGATAAAACCACCTCGAAGTCAGTTACTAAATTGGAGTCGGATGATTTACATCCCAAGACGCGAAGGAAGAAAATCATTTCTGATGTAAAAGATAAGATCGAGGAAGGCAAACACAAGAAGATGGTGATCACTCTGAATAACCTGAACAAGCGCATTCAGCAGATGCATGAGAAGTACTTTGATGAAACGAGGCCTAGGTACATGTCACTCAAAGAGGTAAAACGACGTATGAATCTGGAGAAGAACATAAAGGTGTTGTTCAAAAACGAAGGGTTTGATGCAGAGAAGGAGATTAGTGAGATGCTGCTACCAAAATGTTCTGTTACAATTAAAGAAACTCCTGTTACCACTCCCAAGAAATCTGTGAGCATTATTCGTAAGAGTGCGAGTACCCCATTGCAAAAGCATCTCTTCACTGCTGATATAAGTTCTGATAATTATCTTCAGAACAAAATTCTACACCAACCTTCTTCGATTATTCACGAGAACGATGTTCCGGAGACATCAAGTACTCAAATTAACTCACTCGGGATTAGTGCGGCGTCGCAGGAGGAGGAACGATGGAAGACTGCATCCCGGTGTGAATCAGTCAATGTCGATGTCATCATGTCACCTCGGCCAATGACCGTCGAACCAAACTCTAACAGCACACTGCATTCCATCCAGGATTCCATTCTGCGCTCCGAGTATCTGATGAAAGAGTTTGATCTAACCACAAGCGACCTCTCTGCTGGTTTGTCAAACTTTGAGTCCAGTCTTTCCATGCCCCGCAAACGAAACTTATCAAAACGCACCTATCCCAGCATGCAGGAATTCTTCTCAACCACTAATATTTCCGAAGACCATGATAAAAATTTACAGAAAGCCTACATGGAAGATACAATTCGTGCACAATTAAAAAATTCGTTATATGATATTTTCTAAATTATGTTTGGCGAATATAAAAGTCTTCTGTCTTTCAGTCTTTTTGCTCCGGATCTTTTTGTTCAACGTGTGAGTTGTTATCACACATTGATGAATTGTGAAAATGTACACGAAATGCTCAAATATCAAATAAAAACGAAATGACTAATGCATTTTCATTTATCTATATCATTAGATGACATGTGACCAGCGTTGTGGAAAGAATGATAGACGCCTTTTTTAATCAAAGTTGAATTCATCGAGGAATTTGTGGAAAAATTGATCAATTCATTATTCAGGACGTAAAAGAACCAAGTTGAAGCGTAATTGATTCAACCTTTGACCATTGTTGTTTACTCAAATCCCCATTGTGGTGGTTTCGTCCCTTGACTGTAACAAGTTTAAGACGTTTCACAAGCACTCCATGAAAATTGCAAACAATCTCAAATTTTAATGGGGCTCATTTTACGTGTACAATGGTTTACTCGTCGGACGTGATTTGAATAAACCTGCAACTGCGGAATGCAAAAGCGCATTATCCAGTTTGCATGTGGCGCTTTGAGTAGGTTTTCCTTACACCACAACTAACTTTAAGAACTTCATTAATTCTTATCGCGATTGTGCGCGTTTTTATTGCATTTTTCCTGTTTCCTTTCACGCCGATATTCGTTTCTATTCCGCGTTGTTTTCTTTTATTTGTATATAAATAATATGTATTCAGAGCACTATGCCCATAGAAATGGCATGACTCAATATTGAATTGCCACGCTCGACTGATTTTCTTTGCACACACATATTGGCTATTTCGTTGCGATGGACTAGAGTTGTGCAAGCGGGGGAAAACTGTAGCAATTCCAACCGCACCGGCTTGCTTTGTATCACACTCACGAATCGCAAATAACGCCCGTCTTAATCGCTCTAATTCAAGTAGATCACAACGTCGAGAGAGGCAGCAAGAACTGATTGCTGACAATTCAAGCAGCTGCTTGCTTAAAATTCGCAACGACACCGACGATGTGATTTTGGCCTAAAAGGATCTTAATTAAAAATCGCCAACGCATTTGTTGCGTGACTTGCATATGCACAAAATTACAAGGAAATGTGCTTTGGTGAGAGATGCACAATGCAGTTCTTGTATGATGGTTAGCGTTAATTAAACTTTTAGTATAGAATTTGAAAGGTGTTTTCCGGACAAAAGGACCCCGACTATCCCCAAGTTGATTTGTACGTTGGTTAACCACAACCCGACCTGGTTTGTGGGTTTACCGAGTCTGCCAACACCCCGGGTCACCCAAAAACCAAGGCCACGAAATGATACGCAGAATAAATCTACCCGCTGCTGAATCTAATTAAAGAATCTCCACCGAAATATTGTTTAACTTGTGAAATGAAACTCTATTTTCGTAGCTAGAAATACTTTTATAACGAAACTCAAATATTTGTATAAAATGAGATGACCTCTTGTAGAAAAAAATATAAAAATTGTTACAGTTTTTAAGGTTATATTTTGTTTGATTAGTTTGACCTTCGTGTTGTATTTAGACATGTCAAAAAATATCGATATTGATAAATATCGATATATTGGCCTCTAAATTTCGATATTTATCGATAATTTCATTTTCCATAAAATCGATATATCAATATCGAAATTCTTAATATCGTTTTGACATGTCATTGACGTAATCGCCATCTGAGAATTCAAAATTGGCCATTTTTCTTTTTTAAGGTCACATTTTAGGTTCTACATGATAATTCTTAATCCATTGATATTTGTGGAATCATAAGATCAACATCGATTTTTCGCTAGTATTTCAGTTACTTTTATGTATTATTGCAATTATTATATTCGGTGGAAAGACTGATAGATCTATATATGTATTATTATTATTGATTATTATTATTGTTAGTTAGTATTCCTTTGAATATCGATTTTCCTCGTTATCATAAGATTAACAATAACAAAAAATCACGGATACAGGTTAGGAACACTGCTGTAGCCGGTGTATGAGCCCGAGATTCCATATGAATTAATGATCACTGCAGATTGTTGGGAACTGTAATTAGTCCTAAAACCCATATACAGATGGCGCTCCAGTGGAATTTCTCTTTGATCGATGTTGATAATATCGATATTTCCAAGACAATATTTCGAAATATTGGAAATATCGATTTCGACAAATTTTAATATTTCATCATCGTCGGACATGTCTAGTTGTAGTTAGTGACACACCGTACATGACATACGGGGATTGCAGGTGCAAGTCCTATCGGAGGCATTTAACATTTTCTCTTTCTAATTATTTCAATTCGTGATTAACATCCTAAAAATCAAAATGTCAAAGGCAGCTTCGCTGCAGTAATACTTCATTGCAATAAGATGGTAGTAGTGCGTTCGAGAATGTAAATATCTCTTAACAAAAATGTTCGCGGCTCAATTCCGATGATTAAATTAGCTTAAGTTATGTTAAGTTCGCTTAGGTTCGATTTCACTGTAAAACTCAATTATCTGGACTGACATTTTAATAAGCAATATCAAACAAAAATGAATTTGAAATAGCACCCAATGAAAATGGTTAATCGATGCAAGTTCTCGCGTACGACACAACGTTATAGCTTGTTAGAGGTTAATTTAACGACCACCGCGTAATTGTAATAAAGATTCCGTTCCAACTTTTAATTAAAATGCATCATTCATGAACCAGAGAGCATATGTTTAGGTTTAATTATGAAATGTGTTGATATTGTTCGCGGTTACGAAACGCAAGTACCAGTACGAGTTGACACAATTGCAGCGGGTGCAATTATTTATATTGCATTTAGCGTCATTTGAGTGCCTTTAATTTGCGTTTCTAGAGTGAATTATTAAGAAGAAAGGCTGTGGTATAAAAATACAGACGGTGTAAATCACATTAATTAGTAAGGAGCTCACCGTATAATCGCAAAGTGCCTTCCGCCTTCCCCAGCGAATTGGTGGAAACACAATTATAGGTTCCAACATCCTGCAGTGCAAAGGATCTTATAATGAGCCACATGAGGACTTTATAGCCGCTGCGTTCTTCTCGAATCGAGTATTTGCTTCTGGAAAAAAGGAAACAGACCGATATCAATATTGAAAGAAGTGGAACAATTACGTAAAATGTTATTTTTCTCTTTATAACAATTAAATGTTACGACTTATTCAATTAAACCAATTAGGCGGAGTATTATCGAGTATTTAATGTGGTATTATCTGCGATATAAAATAAAATTGAGGAGAAACAGGTTTTGGATTATTTATATAACAAAAAATAATAAATAACATTAAAAAATCCAGCCAAGTGGAGCAGTGGTCTGGTGTATGGCTACTGACCACGTGGTCCTGGGTTCGATTCTCGGTGGGGATGCATAGTAAAGTGACTTCTTCTTCATATCAATAGTGTTAGCCTCTAATATGACTAATTGCATTGAAAAAGAATTGATTAGAGCTAATGACCGTAGTAGTCGATGCTCGGTAAACTCAAACAACAAAAAAACATTAAAAGGATACAACTAAACACGGAGACATGATGCGTAGATGGCAAGTCAAATGGGATGACAGCACGAGGGGAAAGTGGACACACAGACTGATACCAAACATAAGTGTTGAGTAGAGTTAACGCACAATTCACAACAATTAACACGGTAGCCTTTTAAAATCAAAATCAGTTAAAATCAAAGACACGTGGCGCATAATAAACAACTTTATGTGGAGCATCCTTATTGAAAAAATGGGAGAAGAAGAAATGGAAGAAAAGAGGTAAATATTATAACTCCACACGAGCACCCCCTGATATCCCAGGACAGGAAATTCCAGGAGGATATGAGCACTGAACTCATTGGGAAACCAAGAGCCTTGTTGGTTGTCATTTACAATGACATTCTTTCGAAGGATCACTTGCTCCAATTAGAACCACGTCGGCAACACAAGAAAATAAAAGAAAGGAAGAGATGCAAGCATTTCTTCATCTTTATTGTATTCTCTGTGAATAATTAAGAACTAATTGATGTTATATCATATAGCATAAGGATTTTTTTTGTTGAAATCCCGTAATCCCACTTGAAAACGTTATAATTAATGTCAGAGTATTGGCGATGCGTTTTTAACCTAGTTAAATATGCACACGTAGGTGAAGTGGCATACCTCGACCAAATCTGCAAAAGAAACTTTTCATTAAATTATGTTTTTGAAATAATTCCGGTCGAAAATTTTCATCGCTAAAGTTTTCCATCTGGGACCATATATATCGACTGTGTTGCAGCACGTAATCCGTAAATTAATTTTTAAACTAACTTTTAAAAACACAATAAAAGAAGATTAAATTTCGCTTTAACGTACATACCATTAAATGCGCTTGGCGTTCTGCCGAAACTTTCGCGCGGGCGCTTCGACGTTTGGAATTGGTGGAGGCGCCGGTGGACGGGCGCGCGAAAGGAAATTGTCTGCTGGGAAAACGCTCAAGTCACGGCAGCCGCCCGGGCCAATATAATAAACGACAATTAATAATTTCGTCTGTTATTATTCGCGAACGACGCAGTTATAAATCATCGCAGCGAATCTGCCGTCACGTTGCATTCAAAATATTTTACGCCAACTCTGACAGTCGAGGGGTGCTGAAGCAGGGGGTAAGGATAAACGGAAGTTAGGATAAGAAGTGCAAAAAAAAAATGAGACGACGGCGAAAAGCGAGCGCATTTGACGCTTGTCATGCGTAACGAAGCGCGCTGATGAAAACGCACCCGGCTCATAAATTATTTATTCGATAATGATCATCTCGTGCCGGGTGCTAATTAAGTCAGGCGCGCACTTCCGACAAAAACTTCGCAATTGTTTGCGTAAACAGAAGGGAAAAAAGGGATGCTGAGTATAACTCATTGCATTATTTGTGTCATCAGGAAGTTTAAATAACAATATGTTGAAAGTTTGGATTATATGTTACTTAAAACATTCTTACTTTGATAATTTTCAAACACAAATGCGCAAATAGATTTTCAAAGTACTTTAACATAGATTAATTTTGAAACATTTCTTAAAAACTTTAATTAATTATTCATAAATTATTATACCACGATAAGTCTTTGGGAAGTAAATTCATAATTTGTTTAATTATCTTCTGATATACAAGACCTTTTTCCAAGTCTATGAATAATTATAATCAAGAATAGAATGAATATACTGAAACCGATATTTTTACCAGAAACATTTTAATTATTTGTAAAATAAGACGACTAGATCCTGCATATTATTTTACTTTCCTTGGTTTTTGTTGGGAAGATATACCTTTAAAATAACGGTAAAAACGTTTGGATTAAAACTTTAACTTTCAGGTTTTATTGACTGTAAACACCGATGTAAACTTGTATGAATATATATGATAGTTATTTCCTTTTTTATTCGTTTTTTATTCAACAATGCTTTGTTATTTTTAGCTTGATGTATAATTATAATAATTACAAAAACATTAATATAATCCAATACATATTTATTTCAACATGATATAAAATATAAATTATTAAAACTATACAAATGCAAAAATAATACAAATTCAATGATGATCAATTACGTTGAAAATAGGTAAATCAGGCGGCGCCTATTTCTGGTAAGCCCGCCCGAAAACGCAGACCGTGCACAAAAGTTGACTAATTAGTGTCAATTAATTATGATATTTTGCGTGCAAATGAATAAATTGCGGAGCGATGTACGCGCCGTGCATTTCGCAAGTGGGAAAATATCGACTGGCATTAATCATCGCGTCGCGAGCGACGCGGTGGCGGCAGTGCTGGTTTTATAGCCGGCCAGATTGCAGCCGAAAATATAACCATTTGCTGCAAAACCGATCGGCGTACCATTGCTGCGAATCGTAAATCGAGCAGCGCGAAATATTTTATACTCAATGCATTACTCTGTATGAAGTGCCCTGAAAACCGCTGCTGCAGCCCCAAATTCCGACATATGATAATATATGTGAGAGGATATTTACATAAATGATATTTGGCGGGCACATCCGGTGCTAATTCCGCCGGTGGGATGGGATGGTGGACTCATTTTAATATTTTACGCGTAATTTTATAAATTACGTATTGGCGTTCATAATCAATTATTCGTGGTTTGGCACCTGACATGCATTTATTAGTAATTTCATTTTCGTTAAATTTCACCATTACTAGTGCTATAATTTATTGAATTTGGATTCTATTAGTTTATATTCATTTAGATTTTGTAAAATATTATTTGTTATATTTAAAATTAATTAAATATAGCGCATGAGTTCAGGCACTGTTGTTGTTTCAATTATTTCATGTTCAGGGTACAGATATTTTTATTTTTGGTTGTTGGTGTACGTACAGAATTTAAGTAAAAATAGCTTTAAAGCTTTTATCTAAAACTGTACAATTAACATCTTTCAAAGCTGCAGGTCGTCTTTCTAAGGGAAGAGAAGATAATAATGACACCACTGGATCTTAGAGAAATGGAGAGTTTTAAGACTTATGGGGAATCTCATTTACTGAACGGCAAACTCTTACAAGGGGGCGCTGCGTTTGCAACTGGTGGTGGGCCTTTGAATTATCAAAATTATTACCATATACCATATGATCTGGGCCATATCTGGGCTAATTGGGCATAGCAGCAAATTATCTGCGGCCGCCAACATGAGACATCCTAATCTGAGAGGCGAGCTTTTGAGTGAACACATTGAGCTTGACATTCTATTTAGGCATTTTCTTCATACTGGATTATCTGTTCATGGTAACACATGGTGCTACAGCTGATACAGTGGTTGCTGATGAAAATCTGGCCAAAGGAATTATCATTTTCGGCATTTAATGCAGGTCATGATTATTATAAAAATATGAGCAAGACAGGAGGAAGGCAGATAAATTAACGCCGTCAGCGTTACTCAGAGAAGCGATTTACACTCCGTAAAAAAGTAATCGCTTTAAAAAAATGAAACAATATTTTTACCAGCATTTTTGAATTGAATATCACCATCCCTTTGTTTGCTTCCCATTTTTGCATATCCAGATTATACACGAATTCGTTTGCACGTTGTCAAATCGCAGGATAAATGTCTCAGCACGTTTTCGTAGCCACCTCGCGTCGGCGCCGCGTTGCATACGCATAAAAACCCCTAATCCTGGCAGTTGATTGATGTGTACACTTGTATTTAGAAACAGCACCGCAGCAACCACCGATGCCTCATCAATCAATCGCGAAAACAAAAAGAGCGCAAATGCAAAACTCCATGACAAATCCATTTGTGTCGTTGCTGCCCATTGCCATCGGTACATAAATGAACCGTCAGAAGGCATTTTAGACGTAACTGAAACACCAACGTCAATGCACAGGTTGTTGTAAATTATCCCACCTTTTTTTGCTGCCTCAACATCGATATTTGGAAATCGTCGACCTGTAGATGGAAAGTGAAACAATGTTTTTTGTTGTTATATTTGGTTTTGATGTTTGTGAAATTATCAAAGCGTAAAAATGTAACGAATGGGATTACAAAAAGCATGCCAGAAAATTCCGAATTCAGCAAATTACGTTGAATGCAAATGTCGTTTCCAGCCTTTTATGCACCGTTGTGATTTTGATTTGTTATGTAATCTGATCGAGTGTGTTGTAGATTTAAATATTTATACTATATTTGATTTAAGCATTTAAACTATTTAGTTATATTTAAACTTGGAAGTATATTTGCATTTTTAATGTTTACACTACAAATATATAACTTATTATAACATTTTAAAGAGAAATAATCTCTATTTTTCTTGAAAACTTCAATCTAATTCCAATAGGGTTTAATTATGTATTATGTAGGTTTTTTTCCTTAGTCTGCAAAGTTCTAAAATATTCCCTTTTAATAAAAGCGTTCATTAGTTATGCATAAATGCAATATACAGAAAGCGAATCTTTTTTCGACGTTATTTTCTCAACGCTATTGTCACATTACGTATTCATATTTCTCAGTTAATATTGCATCTCGCAGTAATGCATTGCATATCGTCGCCGCTTTTTTGCACGCCTTCGTTTACAGAAAGCAATTTCGTTTGTACATACACACAGCAGCACACACATTCATATACACAAGTAACAGAGCGTTGTTTAGGGCTCGTTGATGGTGTCTATAAATTTCGGGCAACAATAGCAACAGCGCGTCGCCGATCTGCAACCGTTGCCTTTGGCCCGTTGCTATGCTCCAGCAAGCAGCCTGCTGGAGCAGGTTAGAGCAAGATGGAGCAGGGAGGTCGTAGAAGAGAGTACACCGTGCACACAGTTGTCCCCGTGTCTAGGGAGAAAAGATGTATAACCGGGGCCCATGGAAGACAAACGTGTGCGACCGGAGCTTAATTTTCCTCTCTGTGGAGGTTTTCTTTCCTCCTGTTCCAGGGATTGTTCTGCGCCTTAGCTTCAGCCCGGCTGGGACGAGAGGCTCTACGAAGGGCGGGAGATTGGGCGTAATCAAGCGAAAACGACCATGAGTGACTTTCGCGTTACACATTATTTACAGACTAATGTCCAAAAATGACCCCACAGCTTTTATTCCTCAACTTGAACGGGAATTAGATTGGTATTTATAAAAAGCTTTTTTTCTACCAATGAAAAACATTTGAAGAGAGAATCGTTTGGCAATAAAAACGATAAATAAGTCATTATTATATAAGCTTATTATGATTTTAAAGATTATTTTACATCTATTGAACATTTCAAATGTTGAAGATTTTAACATAATAGGCGAACGAATTTTGAATTTAAATCAAGGGAGGTCAAATATTCATGCTTAAGGTACTTAAATTTCTCCTATATTGTATACTGTGTATTATTATATATTTTTCATGGTGCATTGCATGTGCAGTGAGTGCATTAAGTCGTTTTTGTGCATTCCCAGGAGAACAACACTGGAATATATCTAAACGCGTGTTGCGCTATTTAAAACATACAAAAACATTTGGTATTATGTATTATGTACACCAAAACAAATAAAGTGTATGTGCGTATTCGGGCTCAGATTGGGGTGGTGACATTGACGATCGACGATCCTATTCGGGCAGCATGTTAATATTAGCGGATGTAGCAATATGTGGGAAATCAAGGAAGCAACCAATAATTCAACACTCTTTTCCTTAAGAAAGGGTTGTTACACTTAAGGCGATCTAAATATTAGGGAATAAGGGCA
>JAODAC010017893.1:0-20640 GCA_027575185.1 Mimaenictus wilsoni | reverse complement strand
TGAATTAATAAAGTGATTTTAGTGTGAATTTATTTAATAATAAATTCACACTAGTGGGGTGTCCACCCCGGGGACTCGAACCCTGTCCAACTACGTGGTAGACCAAAACCTTACCAAATATATTAAATTATACAACATTTGTAGATTTAACGAAACAAATTTCAATTTAGTACAATTAAATAAAAAGTGTTCAGTAGGGACTTCAATATTACATAATATCAGATACAATTTGTTAAAACGTTTAATGAAAGTAGGAAAAAATAAGCACTCCATAGAAAGACACATTGAATGAAGTTTCCTAGCTTTTCTCGACGTAGAAAATTGATATTTTTAGAGTTTAAAGATATAGCACTAAAGTATGAATAAATATTTACATTAAAACCGAGTATACACTTCACGTCTAAAGTAAAAGCATTCGAAATTGTTTAACCTTGCTTGTTATGACGACTTTTTTGCACATTTCGTGAAATGTTTGAAAAAAACTTCACTTGGCGAATAACTATACGATTTTTAATACTTGTACATCATTACCTGAGTCGTAGTTATTACTAAACCATATTCATTTAACCTTTTCTCTTGTCGTGTGTGCTTTGTAATTTAATTTCTTGATTTACATTTTAATCGTTCTATTACAATAATTAATAAATAGTTTAAACTAATTAGTTAGAAGTTTGTCACAGAGTCGACTAAGATTTTTCACAAGCACATAATGTATTAGAAACTATTTATAAATAAAAATAATATATTACAAAGTATTTATAAATAAACATTAAAACCAAATGCTAGTATTTCTTTATAATATGTAATAATACTGTTGTATATATTTTATCACAGACATTTTCGGATGTTCGGCGCATCGCATCCGTTTAGCAGCAGCGTAGAGTGTGTTTGGAGTTTTTCCCACGATTTGTTATTTATCACTTTATATTGTTCTTATTTTGGCACGCACATAGTGTGTGATTAACTGCCGTTGTTTGCACGTAGCGGCTCTTCCGCGGCATCGTGCTGCAGCCACCGGAAGTGTGCTTGAGAGTGATCATGAAGGCGAGTGGAACTTCTTCGACGCATTGTGCCACGCAGGAGCTCTTCTTCGTTGCAGGACAGTAACCAGCAGCTGCATCACAGCGAAAGAGTATTGTCATATGTGGACGTACATCCTAAAGAAATTTTAAATTAGATAGTTTTCAATTCTTTTCAAATTTAGAGCGATATTTCGCTGTCTTTTTATTTGAGATTTTTTATTTTTAGATTTATTTACTATATTTCTTTACTTTGAATGTTTATCATATAGATGTATAATCAAATGATTTCTTAAGAAGAAACTGGGAAACTATTTTAACTTTTTTTTTATTATTTTCTTTTATTTTCAACCTTCTTCTTCCTTTTTACCTTTTTACACTGATAATAGAACTATTTAGTTCTATGTAACGTTTTTTTCAAGAACGCAGATCCTAATAATTTTTTAAGAAGAAATTATAAAAATGTTCATTAAACCTTAGCAATATTTTCGTCACTTTTTCAATTTTTGAATTTTTTTTGTCTTGTAATCTTGCACATTTACATAGAGATCATAAAAATATTTTTAAGAAGGTTTAAATAGTTTTTAAAAAGTATTTAGGAGATTTTTTAATATTTGGAGCATATTTCCTATTGGGGAAATGGCAATATTTAGTATAGTCACGAATTTTTCATAAGAACGTACATCCATAGTAATCGGTATATGCTAAAAAACTTTTAAAAAGAAATTATTCAGCATATTTCGATATTTCTATTTCTTTTATCGATAATTTAATTTATTTTCGTAGCATTTTAGATATTTTTTCATTTAGCAAGGTTTCTTTTTTCGCCTGGTCATTGAAAAAAGTGAAAAAAGTATGAGAACATTAATACTGACAACGAGTCTAATCAATTCCCTTTCAAAGCTATTAGTTATTTTAGAAACTAATAATAATTGATTAGAAAAAGAATTCATTTTGATTTACATCCGTCGCGATTCGATCCCAAGCCCATGTGGTCAACGACTGTTGAGGCTGAATGATCATACAACCGAGCCACCAGTCTAGACCTAATATTTCTTAGAAATTCGATTATTTTAAATTCTAGTTTGTAATTGTATATTTTTGTAATGAAACTTTTAATAAAAATAGTCTGAAGCTACTATGATGTGTTGAGCGCGCATATCGAAGAACATCTAACATTGCCATGAATAATAATACATCAATAAACGTAATGCTAAATCAATTTCTTATAGTATCAGGATGTGCTATGAGATTTAATAAATCTCGAGGTTGAACTTTCAATGAAGTTGTTTATGAATATCAAAGAACTCATTCACAACCATTACTACATTACTGAATTGAATACCTTTTCATAAGGCCAGAAGATAATGATAATAGACATTATAAATTTTGATTGTCTTCCGAAATTTTAACGTAAAAATACTTGATCTGCATCAATGGCAATTTATCGTAAATTAAATGGTCTCAAAGTTAGTAACTTCTAATCTTTATTCCAAAACATCAGTATATTATTTCTCATACCATAAGCCTATTGCCCCTGTCTTAAAATCAATCACAATAATTTCATGATGAACCTAATTATGAAAATAATGATTAAACAATAGGAATTTACTTATTTATACTTCATTATTATTTATGTTCAAAATTTGGATATTTAGTTACGTATTGATCTAAATTAGATTACCTCACATGGACTTAGTTCATGATCATCCAAAACGTCCTGATATCGAAACACTCTCGGCTGTGGTGGTCCACATTTGAACGCCTGACATCGGGCGAAGTTTTCGTTGAAGAGCACTTCGTCGCTTTTACCGGAAACGATGCGCAATTGATTCAAGTCGATCCAGAGAAACATCACCGCAACTAGCGCGGCTTGCATTGTGCCACGGATGCGAGAGACGATCGCAACGACGACACGGTTTGTCTGGTCCAGCCGCGGATGAGGAGCACATCCACCACACTGGCGGCGGAACTCCACGCGATGCCTCGTCTCACGTCAGGTGCCACCACCGCACCGCTCTCGACGTGCTAAGTGGTTTTTATACGGAAAAAGATGCAGTTCGTCTGGCAGTAATACCTTCGGTATTTATTGGTTTTTATTGACTCGGAGTTAATTAATAATCCGGCGCGATAAGAAGTAATTGATTTGTGCTAGTCATCGGAGAAAAATTGCTCATGCAGTTAGTCATTTCACAATTGTGATAAACTGACAAAGGTTAGTATAGTTTGTTGTTTAGTTTAAATTTTATTGCGTTTGTTTGCATAATTTACTGAAATCAATACATTTATTTAGTATCAGGATGTGCTATGTCATTTCATTAATCTCGAGGTGGAACATTCAATCAAGTTGTTTATGAATATCAAAAGACATATTCTCGACCATTTCTATATGTTCCTTTATTACGAGTTTCCAACATTTCCAAGGACTGTACGTAATATAATATGTAGTTTTATACAGATTTTGTTCTAAGAACGTATGTCCTAGTTTTTAACAAAGAAATTAACAAGCAGTTCAATATCTCTTCTACATATTTTTGATAATTTACAATTTTAGGACACTTTATTGCAATTTTTTATTAATGGAATACTAAGTTAAATTTTTTTTAAAGTTTTGTTACGTTTCATATTTTTTTGTAGTGCAAACATGTAATATTTAGTTTAATACCCTCATCCTAGTATTAATTAGAACAGTTATTCGTTTTGGCAAAATTTAATAGCATTTCTTTGCATAATTGACCTAAATTTATAAGTATGGTAAATTATGATCAATTGAATATGGAAATCTCAACGCGAATGTTATGACATTAATGTTACTGACTCGTACTGTTAGTGGCGTCAATAATATACTCTCAAGGGCATAGGGCTCATGGTCAGTAAACTAACTCTAGAACAAATAATTCTCGAAATAAGTTTGGAACAGGAAGGGCTGAATCATCTATAAACGTTGTAAGTTCCGAGAAGTCATGTTTCTCTGAATGGACATTCTAATAATTTTACGTCAAATATAGTGTCTACGAGTTTCGGAATTTCTTTATTAATGTATAATATTAATGTATGTATTGATAGGAGTAAGTGTTATATTTCTTTACACTTTAACTCGTAATTTTCAGTTTTAGAAAAGGTGTAAATTTTACAAAAAGCAAATTAGTGGAAAAATCAAAGAATATCGATATTAATATTGAATAAAACAGGAAAAAAACGATTAAAAACTATTCTCTAGCCATTCATATATTAATATTCATGGTATGATGAACATTGATGATTAGTAATTTTATAAGTTTTGCTTATTCAAGAATGTCCGAAACAGAAAGAAGAAATTGGAAACTCAAAATTTTAACTCAATTTAATTCCTAATAAGAACACTAATTCTTAATAAGAATACGTATTTTCGTATTTAGTCCCCCAATTTGCACGTAGTAACAAGAAAAAAAAACTGCATGTAATCGTTTAAACATTACAAAATAATCATCTTTATTGCAACAGAAACTTCGTGCCACATATACTCCATGCTACACATCTTCATACTCCATCTATGAAGAGTAACTCAAACTAATCAACAAACCAATAAATAAAGAATTACTCTCCTGCAAATTCCTGCAAAATCATCCTCCCATTTTATATCAAAGGATATCCGATTATAATTTAAAAAAAAATGTACCCATTTTTATAGAAACATTGCCAGAAATATTTCTTATAAATAAATGCGTAATAAATTTTGCAGCAATGATTGTAATAGTAACACTGCTGATAACAGCAGGAAAGACACGTAGCTTCCTGCAAAGAGCTAGCAGCCGCATCGCTACACGCCGCTAGCAGGGGGGAGTGTACATCGGAGACACGTGACCACCGAAACCTGCGAGGCGGCACATATATAAACTACGTAGCCGTGCGGCGAGTACGCGAGTGTACACCGAAACGTCGGCGGCGCGTGTTGTTCCCTCCTCTCGTTTTGTGTGTGTTTTTTCCTGCTACCGAATAAACGCTATTTCGGTTTACGCACGTACTTTGACAGCCGCACTAACAGCAGGAATTGATTTACAGCCGACGCCACTATCAGCTGTAACACGCACATACATCACCTGAATCCAGCAAAACCGCCCTGCAAGAAACGACTAATACAAAGCGAAAATGTGCGGTAAGTGTCTCATTTTTCACTGCCAACAGGCCTACTACATCCTTGTTGTTATTATGCCCAATATTCAGCAACTTTCTAACCTAGAATCGACATTTGTTTTTATTTTAATTTCCTGCAACGTTTACGAAACAAAATTATGAGGAATTATGATTATTACAGCTAAATTTAGTATATACTAATAAATTTATGGTATATCAAAGTTTTATTGTTATATTACAGTTATAAAAGTATCATTATTATATAAAATTAACAATATTATAAATATATTTGCCTTGTTTTGGAAGGTTTGAAAGTTGACATACTTCTAGGAAATTTTCATAACATATGGTAAACAATTTCGTAAGTGAGGAATTTTTAGATGTAGGAAAAGTTTTTGCATTTTTTTAGAGTTTTGGTATTTAAACTAAGTTACCTATAATTTCCTGGAATTGGTTTATAATATGTGCTTAGAAACTTAAAACGATGCAGAAGTAATCTTAATCCACAACATACGTGCTGTATTTCACGATGTATAAAGTAAGTGAAAGTCAATTGAATCAATCAACGTATCTTGTTCACTTGGTTTTTGTTCTTTGGTTTCTTGTTAAAGTATGGTAAAACATGTTTGACATTTTAAACTGTTATCTTTTTTTCGGTTTCATTCATATTTTAACATCGCTGAAATCGCATTTTCGCGTTTAATGATGAGTTGGTAACCGGGTTAAAAAAATATTGTTTGGAAATAGTTGTAATCAATAGCAGACCCATTCAAGAATATTCCCTCAAAGTTTTAAGTCGATAGCTGTTGTATTTTCAACGTACTAGTTCTTACAACGAACTTGTGAATAGATGTCTTATGTTTACCCAACTTTAAAAGATTATTCGCACCCTCGTTTTTGCATGCACGATTGAGAAAATTCTACTGAACCGATTTGACTGAATGATAGATCATTTTATGGACAATTAAATTCACTAGAAATTGACGTCACTTGTTATTTGAAAAATATATGGCTATATATTTTTCTCGTTTTTTTAAATCATAGATCAATGCACTTTAAATTTAAATCTTTTCAAAAACGCGCAATTTTAACTTTTTCTTGAAAATATTCGACGTCATATTCAAACGAACTTTAAAAATACTACATTATAAGTCAATTACAAGTTATTACGTCCCTCCGTCGAGGGCGCAATATATTTCAAGAACATTTTCATATGCCTCGCCCGCCCTCAACTATTTATGGAATTGTTTACTTCTGTCGTAGTTATAGTACGTAGTCCTATCCGATTATCAAATTCATCTTTTTTGCACACAACCAAAACACCAAAATGCGAACCATTTTTTAAACATGCTTTGCCAAAGTTTCCACGATGCATTTCTTCAAGTATGTTGGTATTTTCATAAACATATGTTGACAATTACACTATAACCGCCTCTATAGCACACATTTTACGGAAAAACATTCGAAAGTTGAATTTAAACTTTAGAATTTGGAATGTTTTCTCTATACTGTCATTAGCAGGATAAGAGGGATTAAAATTGAGAGGTAGATTAGATATACTTTTTGTTAATTGCAATTAATCCGTATATTATGCGTTCATTCATAGAAATACTTCAATTGTAATAAAACTGTTTTTTTAATTTCCTTTTTTAAGTTTCTGAACTATTTCTTTAGAAATAAGTTAGTTAAATTGTCAGTTAAATATTGTTAAATGCCAAAAAATAAAAGGTTATCTACTAGTTAAATTGTTTTGGCCTGTTTATTTTTGCATTAGAAGATTTATGTATATACTTTGTTTTGCGAAATATAAATACCATAGACCTTTTTGATTTTTGTGATAAGTATGAGTGTTGTAGATAGTTATCTTGACAATGTAGATAAAGATTACATTGAAACGATTTGGTGAATGCGGTTTTTGCTAAGTGACTTTTTCAGTGAGAAGGGTCAATATTTACGATTTTATATATGGTTTATTAGATTTCCCTTTATTTAAACGTTGTGGATTAGTTGGAAAAGTTAAATGATGCAATTATAATTACTCTTGGCTAATTTAAAATTAAATTGAATTGCTTTGACAAATCAACCGTGAAAAAAAGCAAAGGGCCTTGTATATTGCAAGTTCCTATATTTAATACATGTACATTTTATTCGTTACTATTTTCAATATTTGTAGTGTACTTTTTACTACTACTTATTTGTAGGTGTTTTTTTTTCTGGATTATTAATATTTGGCTCTTTCATGTGGAATGAATATTAGAAGAAATGATATTTTGAATCAGTGATTCTCAATAATTCTCTCACGATATTTTGATGTACCGTAAAATTCCCAAAGTATCTCGCCAAATATTATACAGTGAAACCTTCCGTTAGCGGAATATGTAACAAGCGGATTCTTGTCTGCAACAGAAAATTTTCAACTTCCTTTAGTTTGTAAGTAGAAAGGTTTAAGCCTATTATGGAAAAATCGGTTAGTATTGTCCCTTGCCGCTAGAACCTGGTTTCGACGTTATAATAAAACAGGAATTAGCAACCGCCATCCGCGAATATATCTTTGTACTGCTCTATCTTGTGAAGCATTCTAAGATGTGTATATGTTTACATTGCAATGCTCCAAGGACTAATTTTGTTCTAAGACAGACTCCCGACTGAAGAAAGTCAAATTTATTTCTTGTTTTCAAAATTTCAAATTTTGAAATCGTTGCAAGAACACTTTTATTCAGCAATATCTGTTAAGAGGTACTGTTCTAATCATATAAACCATTTTCATGTCGCAATAAATTCCCCAAAAACAAGGTTTACAAAGTAAATATGGCTTTGAAACAATTATCACTATTTATTAATGGGTGCAAAAACGTATCTTATCAATGATTCAGCTAATGTGTTCAAATAGTCAATTCAGTAAACCCTTGCCTAGTGCGATTAATATATCTCCGAGGTTTGTCGCACTTAGTAAGACCGCGCTAAGCAAACCTATAAACGAATAGGAATAATTAGGTAAAAAATGTTATAGTTTAAAATTCAATTTCTCCCAAAAAAAATTTCACTGCACAGCGGTAGAAAAAATCAGTATCGCATATATCGAGCGATGATCTCAAATCTTTTCGACGCGAAAAACGAAACCTCTTTTTCCAAAACCGCGTTAACCGAGAGTTACATGTGTTTACACTGTTATCTTTGTTGCCTGCTAGATTACGAGTTAAGTTGGCATTACACGTAACTCGTAAATAGCGTACGAATCATTTGAACGTTAAAACGATGTTGAAGTTTAATGATGCAATTTTAATTATTCTTGCTTGCAAATGGCAAAAGAGCAATTTCCTATTTTTGATACATGCAAATTGTATTCATTTTTTTAAGTTTATCTATATTTGACGTTTTAATATTGAATTAATATTATCACCATATTCTAATCCTAACTCCTTTCATATAACGATATAACGACAAATACCAAAAACAAGTTTTACAATGTAAAAATGACATCGTGGCAATTATCATTCAACCTATTAATCGGTGCAGAAACTGCAAAGTTCCAACTCGGGCTCGTTCTATTCTTGACATTTATTCAATTCCGTGTTGGAATGTTTATTAATGCAGACGGTCGGTGTTAGTGCTGGTGCTTATGCAACACTAAATTTCTACCATCTAAATGCCCACAACCTACATGTGTACAAGTGTAAATTTAAAAAGGAGTGTCGAATAAGAAGCGATTTGCAAACGCCATAGCCGAAGACAGATGCAAGTTTGTAACCTCTCACGTAATTCACTTTCATTTTCTACATCTTGCAATGACTTATATATAAATGTCTTTAGACCTAGACTTAAAAAAGTTGTTTTATTGACAAAAACTAAAAAGGTAACTGCCTTTTTAGTTTTTTTTTGCCGATAATGTTAAAATGTAAACATTAATAATACGAAATCTGATTAATATTAATGTAATAATTCTATCGTCTTTAGATTAGGAATAATGCAAAACAAGTTTTCGAATGTCAACTAGTTAAGTAATAAATTTCGAAAGTTGCATTTTTGGCGTTATTTTGGATAGTAATATTTGTAGTAGTATTGGTGGTATTAAGTACTAGTAAAATTGCAATATATCGATTAATGTTCGATGTTGTTTTTATTAGTTTTTAATTGTTGTTTGGCAAACCAAACATTTTATACTACAAAAATGTTCACGTGTATGAATATCAGTACTTAAAATCACATTTAAATCAGGACTAAATATGGTTTTAAATTGATAAATGTACGATTTATTATCGATTAGATGGTAATAATAAACTACCAAGTATTAGTTAAGTATTTGTCACTAAATATTTGAGTTATTGGGTTTTATTTGATGGTTAGACGTTAACTATCCTAATAATTCATGCTTTTTATTGTTGCTCTAACAAAAAGAAGTTATAAGATATTAACTTGTCAAAATAACACTTGTACAAGTAGGAAATAGTATAATGATAGTTACAGTCAGTTTTTTTTTCAGTGAAATGAAGTGAAACTTTAATTATAAATATTACAAATTGAAGCATATAAAATACATTAGAATATTGATTCAAAAGTAGCAATTTCTTTCGAAATTAGCATTACCGGTAAATCTCAAGCGTAAATGAAATTTTAGGTCTTTAAAATGAGAATAATGAGAAACAAATTTTAGAATGTCAACTAGTTAGAATACGAAATAATATTAATGTTGCAATTCTCCCGTCCTCAGCATAAGTAATAAACTTTAAAAATTATATATTTTTGATGGTCTTATATTGCGAATTTATCAATAAACGGTTTTGCCTTTGTTTCCGTGGATCAATTGAACAATCACTTCCAATAAAAATAAAATGGTCACCTATACTTAAAGTCACATTTAAATCTGGATTAAATGTGATTTAAATTGTTAACATTTTCATTTATATACGATTTGATTGTAATAATAATCATCTAACTATTAATTATATATTTGGTTAGAAGTTATTGCGATACACTATAACAAATTATTTTACGCTTAAAAGCTAATAATCTTAATAAAACCAAGTTTAGATCATGTATAAATTTGTATAAAATTGTAGTTATAAAAAGACTTTACCCCTAAAATGAAGTGAAATGTGAATAATTAATATCAAACACTAATAGCGCCGTTCTATAAACAATAAAGCGTGTAAAAAGATATTAGAATGTCGAATTATTTTCGAAAGTTCTTGAAATTACCATCACCCAAAAGCTCACAAGCGTAAATCAGATTTTGGGCATTATTTAACAATTATTGATAAAAAGAACCGGCTTACGCACGACTTCATTCTTCGTTGCATAATTAGGCAGAAAAAGTAAAAGTAACTCTGCTCAATTATGTACGCAAAACTGCCGTTTGTCACGTATAACCTTGATTTGATTGCTATCGAACGATTATATTACCATTAATTTGCTGTCGTATCGCTTCCTAAGACATTACCTTTCTTAATGTGAAGTATTTTACAGTTTGCATGAATTACTTTTATACGCTGCTACAAACTGGATTCTCAACAAATTTATGATCTTGAGCGTATCAATCGCTTTCGGATTGGGACTGTTGTCTTTTGGATTTATCATGTTTGTTTTTCAGGTATTTTTGGCTACATCAATTACCTGACGCCGAAGAGTCGCAAAGAAATCTTGGAACTGTTGGTCACTGGTCTGAAGCGGCTTGAGTATCGTGGCTATGACTCTGCAGGTAAAAAAGTGGAAGAACTGTAAAAGGAATTCGTGTGTGACTGAAATTTTGAAATTCAAACAAAACTACTCGTCCCCCTGGTACGTGAATAAACTTGGCAATGTTTTGTAGGTGTGGCCATCGATGCGACCGAAAACAAAGACATTGCCCTCATCAAGAAGACGGGCAAGGTGAGGGTTCTCGAAGAGGAGATCACCAAACGTAGGTTTTTCAAACGAAATATTTAAATATGCGAGTATGAAACGTTAAAATATGCTTTGTTGTTTGGGTGTTTAGGTAGCAGCGAATTTGACATGGAAACTGCCATTGATATCCACTGTGGTATTGCCCACACCCGTTGGGCCACTCATGGTGTTCCCAGTGAGGTGAACTCGCATCCTCAGCGTTCGGATGCGGAGCACTCCTTCGTGGTGGTGCACAATGGCATTGTGACCAACTACAAGGAAGTGAAAGTCTTCCTGGCGAACAAGGGCTATCGCTTTGAGAGTGAGACCGACACGGAAATCATTGCGAAATTGATTCATATGTTCTACATTCAACATCCCACTTATTCGTTCCGGGAACTTGTTGAAGCTGTCGTTCAACAACTGGTATGTAAATATATATCCTTCAAAATAACACTCCTAACAAGCTTAAACTTGGTTTCCCTCCAAAAACGTCTTCCAAAATGGCGTCATATAAGTTGTAAATTTATTTTTAGGAAGGTGCCTTCGCTCTTTGCTTCAAATCAAAGCATTTCCCAGGCGAATGCGTTGCAACTCGTCGAGGCTCACCTCTTCTCGTCGGTATCAAGACCAAAACACGCCTCTCCACCGACTACGTGCCCATCTTGTACGGAAAAGGTACATGGCGCATGTGCACTCACGCATTTCCTATTTCAGCTCATACGTTCATCGCTGGCAACATTTTTACAGTGCAAATTGTACTTCCGAATCTCAAAAATACGCATACTCAGATATACGACAAATCTATCTGCACGGTTGGTGAAAGTAGTTTTATGGCTTACCGCTCATGGCAGCTAACCTGGGATTTATTAACCTGCACTTTCTTACTCTTACTTAACCTCTTATTGGTTTTAATTTCTCTCCCTTGACTTATTCTATTCGAATTGCTGCATTGCTGTTCTGTGCAATCGAATACCTACATCGCATGCCCGTCGTTTGATTATTTTTTTTTCACGAATGCAGCACTCATAAAAATGATTTACAACAAAAAAAAACAATGTTTTAAAATAATTTTTGTTTTCTCTCCTTTCTGGCGTAAAATTTTTAATCGCTCCCCACGATGTTGTACTCTCTCTCTCTGTTGCATGGAACACAAAATCCATCAGATGATACACCTACATCTACAGGTACTGCAACTTTTTGATTATTTTATTTGTGACCCCTTCGAATTGTTTTTTGACCGTCACCACAACGACGACGACGCGACTCCATGACTTTACGAATTTTCAATTTTCCCGCTACTTTTTGTTCTGGTAGACTTCGGTTTTTATAACCACACGGACACTAATCACTTATTGTTTCTTTGTATATTAATTATTTCTGTGTAAATTACAAATTAGTTTAGTATAACAGAGCTTATTACATTTTTCTTTTAGTTCTCTCAGTTTTTCCTTAATTTCAACTGTTTTAAGTTTATAAATAACTTTAAACATAGTCGCCATTTCTATACAAAATGGCGGCAAAAATGGTACATGGCGCATGCGCACTATAGAAAAATTTAATAAGCTCAATTTGGACAGATATTTAAATGTACATTTATGTACATTCTTGCAAGTTCTTGTAGTGTGCATGAATATCTGTTTAATGTGAATAGTTTGCTTTATTTGTACTGTTTGATTTATGTTTTGATTTTGTGTTTGATATTTTTATTAATTGTGTTTTGTTTGTTTCTGCTATTTATCTGTTGCAATTGCGCTTGCCACGTTTTGTAGAGACATCAGACAGCGCACATTCAGGTATTACATTTTGCAAAAACAAACCGTTTCAATTAACGTAATTTTTATACGCATTTTGCTTCCTAACAATACGAACGATCATCCAACTACACAAAAAATCGATAAACAATTTCGCTTATTATTATTGTGGTAAGTCTCATCGACATGACACACACCCATTTCATGGTGTTGGTGCGTGTGCTTATATTTTATGTTTTTGTTGAAACGCTAAAGTATTACAAAATTGTTGAAATTGTCGGCAATGTGAGATCGTTACTTGAACACTTTTGTAATATTTGCAACAGTTTCTAAGCGTTTGATATTTACGCAGTCGGTAATTTTCTGTAGAACATCGTCCACATATGAGGGACATCCCTGTTCTTCCTCGTACGGAATCCACTTCGGAATTCCAGCCTCTTGAGGATAAGGAAGTCGAATATTTTTTCGCATCCGATGCATCTGCTGTTATTGAACATACAAATCGCGTCATTTACTTTGAGGTATCTTCATTTAATGATTTTTTTTTAATTTTTAGATTTTTAATGATTTTTTTGTTAATTCCGAAAATTGGTAAAAACAGGATGATGATGTAGCTGCCGTCAAAGATGGTGCCTTGAGCATTCATAGACTGCGACGCTCCATGGACGATCCGCACTCTCGTGAGATCACCACTGTCAAGATGGAGTTGCAGCAGATTATGAAAGGCAATTACAGCCACTTCATGCAAAAGGAAATATTCGAGCAACCAGAGTCCGTGATTAATACCATGCGTGGACGTGTTAACTTTGAGTCACAGGTCAGTTAAATAGAAAGTCCATTGAAAGGACTCAAACGACTTTGATAAACATTTATTTCAAGACGTTGATCGACTAGTCGTTTGAAAAAAAAGGCGGGATTTTATGTGTTGCTCAACAATGGAAGTGAAAGTTAGGGCTAATTAAGGATGTAATTACTTCTAGTCGATTGTCTTGGGCGGCATCAAAGAATACATTCCAGAAATCAAGCGCTGTAGGAGATTGATGATGATCGGTTGTGGAACGAGTTACCATAGTGCTATTGCGACGCGACAATTGCTGGAGGAGCTCACGGAACTGCCGGTTATGGTCGAATTGGCCAGTGACTTTTTGGATCGTACCACACCGGTGTTCCGAGATGATGTTTGCTTCTTTATTTCCCAATCAGGTAATTATTATTTAGAGCTGGCTTTCCCATAAGATTTTCTCCATTAATTTTGGTACTATTCATATTGGTACTGAGGAAAGGAACCACTGGTACCTATGAATGTAATAGATAGACTAGAGTTGTATCGGAGTTGGTTTTCCAAAAACGAAATTTTAGAACGAGTCCTTATTTTATTTATCGAAATTGAATGTTTTTTTTTAATTTTAAAGTGAGTTCATGATTCACAAAAGTGTTTTTCCATAAATCAGAAAAATATCAAGTACCAAATTTAGTTAATTCACACTTTATGTACCCGTCTGATCACGATCTACAAAAACTACTGGCTCCCAAGTAATAGTCAATTCAAGTTACCAAGGATCAACTTTTTCCCAGAATATCAGTTATGTCTGAAATGTTTCAGCCTTTGTGACTAACATAATTGTAGATTCTCAAAATGTTGCGGAAAGTTTTGGGTATCCAAGCTTACACATTTCAATGCAAGTTAGTAAGTATGCACTTGGATACTATTTGACCACATTTCAATACTCGTTATACATTTCAATGTTCGAGTATACTTCAACTTATATTTGATTATCTGCTAAAATGTAACGATCGATATAACTCCACTATTAAACTATTCTCAATTAAATTTTTAAACGTGCCTACCCTCCTTACTTGGAATGATATTACTATATTATATTACAATATTGACTGGCAATTATATAAGTAGAACTCCTCACACGAACTGGTCCTCAAATCCCAGGAATTGTGTTGTAATTTAACACGTGCCAAATGTCTAAATTTGGTTATCACCCATTGCTTGGGAAAGGTTGAAAAGTTGTACCCACTATTTTGTATCTTTCAATTTATATGCTCAGCGGAAGTATTAATTGGAGAATATCTATTCTGGCTATCATACCTTTATCCTTTCTGACAAATTTATAGATTTCCAATAGTATCTCTGACACTCGGATATCCCGATTGCCTGGTTAGGTATTTAAACCAGGTTAATCCTTCATCAAGCGCAACTTTTAGGGGAACAAAACCAGGCGCACTAAATGTCGAATCTAGTTTTTCGAGAAATTCATACCATTTGATAAATTCAGTTGGGTACTACTTACATATAATTTGCGACTAAATGGAAGCTTTCTCAAATTTTTCCTGGCCAGATAACGAAAATTCTTTTCATAGCTAAAATTTCTAAAAACTTGTTTCTTTGTCCACCTGCCATTGCACTATTTCAAATGCACTTTTGCAGTAACCCATTACATAGAAAGTAATTAACATGAAAATGCTCTTTTCAGGTGAAACTGCAGACACACTCATGGCGTTACGTTACTGCAAAATGCGTGGTGCCCTCATTGTGGGCATCACCAACACTGTTGGCAGTTCCATCTGCCGCGAATCCCACTGCGGCGTGCACATCAATGCTGGGCCTGAGATCGGTGTTGCCTCCACGAAGGCGTACACGAGCCAGTTCATTTCGCTGGTGATGTTTGCGCTCGTTATGAGCGAGGATCGCATTTCGTTGCGCCAAAGACGTGCCGAGGTGGGTTTCGATGCGCTTTTCTAATCGATAGAAGCACTTTCACGATTACCTTGTAATTCATTGGCACTCGGGGAGCTGCCAACCGCCAACTTGACATATATCTGCTACCTTGGTACTTAGTCGTTAAAATTGCACTTTATAGATTATGCAAGGCCTGGAGAAACTGCAGGAGCAAATTCGCGCCGTTTTGAAACTGGACGACGAGGTGCAGGCGCTCGCCAAGGATCTTTATCAACAGAAGTCGTTGTTGATCATGGGCAGAGGGTACAATTTTGCCACGTGTCTTGAGGGTGCTCTTAAGGTCAAGGAGTTGACGTACATGCACAGTGAGGGCATTATGGCTGGTGAACTCAAACATGGTCCCCTTGCTTTGATTGATGATCAGATGCCGGTTTTGATGATTTGTATGCGTGATCCTGTCTATGTCAAGTGCATGAATGCTCTTCAACAGGTAAGGATGATATTGAAATGTTTTTTATGAGTTTGAGGATATATTGATTTGTTTTTTCTTTAAGAAATTGTTTCGTGAATGTTAAAATATATTTATCCAGAGAGCCTAGAGGCGGCAAAAATTCGTATCGAAATAAGTATCGATAGTTTTTTTGGTATTGAAAGTATTGCAACTTAAAAGTATCGATACTTATTCATATCTGAAGTGATCTAAATGGTTCTGACACCATCTAGCAGCATTTCAAATTATTCATCAACGATTGTTACCAAAATGTGTCTTATGCTTCGCACGAACAAATAGCGCCCGTTCGGAAATGTATCGAAACGTAGTCACAATATTTTTTTTTGATTTTTTGACGGCCCTAGTGTGTTCATGACATCTCATAAACTATATATTACTTTATTATTATTAGTATCTATATAAAGACTGAAAATATCGATTGATAACTATGAAATAATGGTATTTCTAAAAATGCTTTCTGTAAATAAGTAATGCTCTATATTTTGGAAAGAAATTGATGGATAATTTTTTTATGTTTAGGTAACTGCCCGTGAAGGGAGACCAATTCTGATCTGTGAAGAAGGCGACGAAGAAACCGCACAAATGGCATCGAAGTCCCTGAAGATCCCGAAAACCGTCGACTGCCTTCAGGGAATCCTCACGGTGATCCCCATGCAGTTGTTGAGTTTCCACATCGCAGTCCTGCGTGGCTGCAACGTCGACTGTCCCAGAAACTTGGCAAAGAGCGTTACTGTGGAATAAACGACTCTCCCCCGCCTGGATGAGCATTTATAATTAATTATAAATGAAATTATCACATCTACGCGCATATATACATACGTGCATATATACACACACTTCAGTAAATCATTCAGATGTAAAAACTAGTTCATAACATTTAAAAATGATCGTTTTTATATTCATAAGAATAATTTTAGCATATTAACATATTGTTGGTAGTAATATTAATATATATTTGAGAAGAAAATGAAACGAGAAAATTTGTGAAATAATTAATGAGATTATTGTAACATTTTATATTTGTGAAATTATACGTTAATGAGATTATTATAAAGCGGCGCAAGTTTCTGCTCTCCTGCGCGATAACGTGTTATTCGATTCCTGCCTGCACCGTTGCTATGCTATGCTACCTGGAAAGCGTGGCTCGCGCAAGCGTACCAGCCAGCAGGATTCCCAACCGGAGTGTATTGATTAGTTCTCGAATGTTCGAAAATTTAACGCTGGCAAAAGTTAGCAGTGACTCGCGGTAGAAAGTCGAAAAGGGGAAATAAACGAAACCTGTTTTGGGGCAACCTGTGTATGTACGTCGCGAGTTGTGTGTATGTGGTGCGCCGTTTTTGATTGATGCTGGACGGTCCTGCTGGAAGGTACGGTACCGTCGGTGTTTTTGATTAGTTTTCGAGGAGGGGGCGAGCGAGCGAGTTTTCGGAATCAGCAGGATTGCGGCAGCGGCCGCTAGACGGAGTGGGTGCTCGCTAATCGCGCATGGATTATGAACTCGCAGTGTGCGGCAGCAGGAGGAGGCTAGGGGCATCCTAGTAGCTCGGCAGCGAGGAGTCGGCCGGCGTCGAGTGCACACCGTGTCTCGCAGTAACACCGCAGTACAACCGTGCGACGAAGACGCGTACGATCTGCTGCTGCGCGTCGTCGTTTTTGGCGTAGCAGGACGCGCGCACTCTGACACACACTCATACAAGCAGTGTACAGGCTCTATATCGCTGCCTGGCTACTACTGCTGGCGTGAGCTGAACGCGACCAGCGAGTTAGTAAAACCGCCGAGTTATCGAGGCCCGCAGTCGTCAAAAGTTGCCCGGCAGAAGAAAAGTGCTCCCCTCCCGGTGAACTGCAGGAAGAGAGTTCTCGCGAGCGCCTGGCAGCGCGGCGGTACCAACGCGTGCTCTTCGTGGGTGGGTGGTCCCTTTTTAAGTGGTCCGTTTTTTTCCGGGGGAATTGTTTGAGTTTTTTCGGCACCCCCCAATCTATTCAGCAGGACATCCCTGGCGGAGACAGCAAGAGCCTCCTCAGAGTACAGCATTTCGAAACTTTCGTAAATTAATTCATCACTCAGGATGTCGGTGCCGGTCGCATGCACTCGCTTCAGCGACAACTACGACCTTAAAGAAGAACTTGGCAAGTAAGTGAATTTTCCCTGCATAGTATTCCGTTCGGTACTTTCCACAGCAGGACGATATTCATAAGGCTTTCAAAAGTCCTTCAAAAATTTAATTGAGTGAATTGTGTGAAGAGCAAATTTGGGATTCTGAAGAAGAAGTTGCAAGATTCCCAAATGACTATGTATAATAGTGTGTCAAATTTTTGAAGCTCCTGCGAGTTTCGTCTCTGTGTGCGTAGGACGAAAATAACCGTTGAAAAACACGCAGCACTCCTGCTATGAATACACTATCTGCGTCGAGGTACAAAATGAATCAGGCATGGCGACTCCGAGGTGTATCCAAGCGTACCTAGGTTACCGTCTCCTGCGGAGTATCAAAGAGATGGGACAGGACATTGGCATAGATTTTGGGAGGGGTGATGGTGCGCGTGTGATGCATGTAATTGACGCTCGGCAAGCAGGATTCCTGCATGCACATATCAACACACTGCGACGCGCCGCACGGAACACATGTACAAACTTGGATATCTGCATTGCATGGGAGAAAATCAATATGGGACGTCGGTGTTGGCTGGCTGTGCTGGCGGCGGCGGCAGCGAGTCAGTCCCTCGCGCTCTACCGCCTCTTCTCTTTCCCACCACCACCACCACCGCCACCGTCCATCCATCCATAGCAGCATACGAGCCATGAGCACGCGCGTCTCGCACCGAAACGGCGGACGTGTCGACGTTTTCTCGGTCGCGCTGCTCTGCCGCCGCCACCGCCGCCGCCACAAGCGTACCGAAATATAACGCGTACAAAAATACATCGCGCAGGGCACGGCCACAGGCGCGCGCCGCCACCAACCCGACCGAGTCGTGCCGCCGACTCTAGCGTGCCTCGATACAGTCGAATTTAATGTGACAGGTGGTTGTGGAAAGTGTTGCACGACCGTGCAAATTTCCCGTACGCCGGCCGCTGCCGCCACCGCACCGTTGCCGACGTCTCTCTACGCTATCAGTTTTTGGCGAGGCCCACCCGCCCCCGATTTCTTACACCCGCGGTCGATATGCGAACGCCGCGCTGCCGTGTAATTTGTTTACGCACGTCATGATGCGCCTCGACACAATATTTATTCCTCGAGAGTACGATATTTTGCTGGCCACACATTGGGCATGCACGTTTTACTTTACAATGGAATTACAAGTGGTGCGTTGCGCACGCTTTTTTTGGTATAATATTGACGTTATCAGAGAGCCGATGGCGGAGACTGTTGCCAATTTTCGACCAACAATCGACGTGTTTTACGTTCAAGTACCACCAGATTTGTGTCTTGTGATAAGATTATCAATATTTGTCACATTAAAGCCGTAGCCTCCAATAAAAATACTTTCGTGCACGCAGATATAAACAAATACACAGGCCGTGGCATACAAATACATTTATTTTATGTTTTGCCGCTGGTTTTTCGTTCGCTAATGTGTGCTCAATTATTCTAGCTAGAATTATGGCGTTCCAGGTTATTGGAGATTTGTTATGTTTTTTCAGTCGTTTAGATCATCGATTAGAACGATTCGCGATTTTATATATAATAAAATACTTGACAAATTGTATTAATACATTAGAAAATAGTATATAACGATGCAAGTGTGGAAACGGCAATTTTAGGCATGCTGCTGTTAGAGGTTCGAGCATGGCGATACTTTTAGGACCATTTTCATTGATTTTTTTCAAGAATTAATCTAAATTTCAACAACATATTTCCTCTGGAATAGTTTGATTCCAAATTTATTGCATACTCTCAAGAAATAATTTTTTTAACATAATTTTTCTATATTTCGGGCTTTATATCTCTTTATATCACTCACCTTAGCTTCTGTTTTCAAATCCCAAAAGTGATAACAAACTTTGACGTTATACTAAGGGTCCAAGATACTGATGGTCGTCAAGAAGCGATGGGATAAGGGAATACGACGCCTTTGGCGTCAGTTAACCATCTAGGGTTACTTTTATTCGTCTTATCTTGTCCTTTCCATCCTCGTATCCTTGTTTAAGTAGAAATATATGAGGAAAGTAAACGGATATTCATTGCATAGAAAAGGTGTAGGATTCATGGGAACTGGATGTCATTTTATTTTTATTAAACAGTGGGGTTTAATTGACGTTTTATTGCCCTATTCAACTTAAAGTTAAAGAATCAACATATTCTTATGATTTTTTTGAAATTAGTTTACCGAGCATCAATTACTATTGTCACCAGCTCTATTCAATTATTTTTCATTGTAATTAGTTATATTAGAGGCTAATAATATTGATAAGAAGAATAATTCATTTTACGGAGAGTCGAACTCGGCACCTTGCCTTTATGAATTTATTAAATTTCGTAATAAAATTTAAGTACATAATCTCATAATCTTATCTATAGAAAATTAGAGATTATTTTGTAATAATTAATTATGTTCCGTGTTATTTAATTTCGCGATGCTCATGCCTGAGCATGCGTGATGAAGTGTTTGATAACATTCTCGAAAATTGACAAAAAAATGTTGTCAAGTGCAGATAGTAGTCACCCTTCAAAGTTATCTGTTTTGATATATATA
>JAODAC010017882.1:0-20641 GCA_027575185.1 Mimaenictus wilsoni | reverse complement strand
AATAAAATCATATGTATGTATCCAGGCTGAAGGACCAGTGAAGGTCGATGGCCAGGTCTGCGGACCGAATACATTAATAATAATAATACAAGGCTGATAAACAAAGTAAAGTAATAATATATAATCATTATTAGCATACTCAGGCATTTACAATCCCACAACAAGAAAATACAATATGAAACATAATAATTAATAAATATACATTCAAATAATAACAAAAACCCAATTAGAACACCAGAATAATCACTCTATACGCATGCAACAATATGTACGGGTCACTTCTCATACTGCTCTCCTGCTCCTTCTTACATTTACCAATGTTGTGATTGACGCCAACTCCTCCAAACAAAGCCCATTCCCCTGCACCTCGTCAGTCATTTTCCTGCCAGGTGCTCCCAGGTATCCAAGACCTTCCCACTTAACACACACCGGGGTACTCGGGCCCCATCCATCCCTATCAAAACATCGTTAAAAAAGCAGTATCTACTGTTTTCTCGGAAAAAAAGTTATTTGGTACAGATTCCCATACATTTCATATAATACTTTGAACATTTTCTGTAGAATCAAGATTATTTCCTCAATTTTGTCCAAACACTTTTCCTGAAATTTCAGAAATAAAATCTTCATAAGGTGTTTTCCACAGGATGCAAATTTGAAATGCTAATTCCATTTTTAAATTATCAATACGAAGCAACATCAAACCTGACCACTTCATTTATGAAAATTTCGTTCTGTGTGATTATAATATAAAATTAAAAGTGTGTTCCAAATATCCAAATTGGGAAAACCTTAGGCTGCAAAGAAATGAAAATGACCCGGCACGAATTTCCTTGGATTGGAATCAACAAGGATCTAGAAGAACACACAGAGAAACATAAATATGGTGATGGACCCTCCTTGTAGAACTGAAGTCACAGAATAAATCTGGATATGTAATCTCAAATTTAGTTTCAAGTATGTAATGATTCAAACAATTGACCCAAAAAAGGGAACACAATTCGCCAGAATAACTTTAATACCTATCCCTTTCCGAAATACGTGTTTACAACTGGAAACTTTAAAGTATGGTCGCCCAGATAACAAACCCCCTAGCTTATCTGAACGAAAGTCACTCCATTGTTCGTTGGATAAATAGTAACCCTCGCTAAACGAGGGTTAAGACGCACGTTTCAACACTTTTCCTGATAGTTGACGACCACGGCCCAATTTCGCACAATTCACCTGACAATAATCCCGTCACCAACAAACTTTTCTAAAGCCTGCTAACAACCCTAGAAAAGAAAATTTTATCACCAGCAAAAAAGATCTAAATAAAGCAAGCGTAATTGTTGCGCATAAAGTTGGATGAACTTCTGAAAGAGCTAATTTATCCACTGAATATTCAAACCCGCTGGGGGCTGTCAAGCGTCGCAACCAGAGTGGAAACTTTGCGGTCTTTTGCATAGGACGGCGACATGGAGGAAATTTTTAATTTTTCAGAAAAGCCGTCGCATTTCAAGCGCGTGTTGCATTCTTATTGCGGCTGCGTGTGCGCGAAATGCTAATTGCACGTCGTTGTATGCCCACCTCGGTGTTACATGCAAATCGCTGTCACGCAAATAGATTAGGCATTAAGGTGGTGCACACTAAGCGGGGCCACAGGGCGTCACTGTCTTGAAATTAGTTTAATCAAATTCGGAACTGCAGCGTGTGCACGTCTATGGTGTAAATCCATGTTTAAAGGGGTTAGTTTCAGGACCAGCCTGATAAGCGCCGAAGGCGTCAAAGCTGGCTATGATGAAGGATATGTTGGCTGGATGAAGAAAGCCAGCGCTGGTTCTGATCCTGACGTCGGCGTCGCAAGTATCAAACATTAAACAAATACAGGCGAACCGGATTTCCATTGTACATCCCTCGGGGATAGATTTAATGGGATTTAATAGTTCCAACTTGGAAATTATCCCAGTTATTAATATAGATATTCATGCATGTATATCTTGTCTAATATGTCAATATTAATTAAATTAAATACATGGAAAGATGAATTTAGGTTTACCAGTAATGTATTTTTAGTAAATATTTTTTAAGATACCCTTTACTTTCAATGTATTAAAACTTAAAACTTAAGTATTAATGTATAAAATATGATAGGATCTAAGGAATAATTCTTGAGTAATGATACCAATATCAACGAAATAATATTGTGTTTTTTATATACACATATTCCATACACATGCAAATAAAACTGCCCTAGTTATAAATACATTGAAACCTGTAGTTAACGGAAAGGCACGGGACCAACGATTTTGTCTATTGTTGACAGGTTTCCGTATATGAAAGGGTATTACAAATAAATTCGAAACAGCAACGGGGGAAAGGGAGACACAGGGTATATTTGGTCATCAAGGGGGAAGCAAGAAAATGCATTTTGATATGTACGCAATTTTACACATTGACGAAGACATAATTACAAGATTCCAGGAAGGGGGCGGGCATACGGCGACGTCCATAATTTAATAATAAACAATAGGTTGCATCATTAGAACATAGAGCCGTTAGCTTTCACCCGGACGGTTTCTTTGTATTTGTTCCTTTTTACGGGGATAGGTTGCAGACCCATCGCGAGATCTTAATTATACCATCACCGGGATTTGAACCCTGGACCTTTGCATTACAACGCTTGTTCGTTATCAGTACGCTATGCCCTCATTCACTTATGATTTACGCCTACAAAATATTCCGTCATATTCAATATTTCATTCTGTTTCCGCGTTGGAAAGATTCCACATACTACAGGTCAATTAACATTATATAAGTCACGTAAACACACGGGCCTGAAAAATGTTCCACTGTAGGCAGAATTTCGTAAACAGAAGATTCCTTATACGGCGGATTCCTCAATAGGAAATAATTAAGTTTGAATTAATGTTAGAGCATATTTCAGAATTGTTGTCATCACAAACTTCTAGAGGAATATAAGCCTGTTAAAATAAAATAAAAACATATAGGAGCTCAGACCATATGCAATTTCTATATAAGGATATATTGCCCTCGGCCTTGAGCTACTTGTATTATTATGTAATAGTACCAAATTTTGTGAACAAAAAGACGGTACATATCAAGTCCCAAGCCCTAAGATTTATTACAGCGCCCAATTGAAAATAAACAGTGTATAAATTCTTTGTAATAACACGGCCAAATACATGGGTGACCCTAGACTGCTGCCTCAAATGGAAAGAGCACTTTAAACAATAGCTTTCGATTAAAAAATGAACGACGCGCCATGATTAAGTTTTTAAATGGGGAATTACATTGGGAAATGCTAATTATTGAAGCGAATCTAGTCACCACGTGGAATGATCATTTGTAGCAAATTTAAAGCCAAATTCATTGGTGTTAAAATTTGAAGCTTAATCAATCCAATAAGCAGAAAAATAATAAACAATTAAATACATATACAAATAATAACAAAAACCCAATTTGAGCCCCAGCAATATCCACGAGTTACTTCTCATACCGCTCTCCTCCTCCTTCTTACATTTACCAATGTGGTGGTTGACGCCAACGCCTTCCCTGACTTTTCCAACCATACCTCTACTCGTTTTCCTCCCCTACCCTCCTTCAAAGCCCATTCCACCTTCACTTCAACACATTCCCCTGCCAGGTGTTCCCAGGTATCCAAGCCTTTATGCCCTCTCTCCTCCGATTCATATCTCGCGCTTGCCAGAATCACTCTCTCCATCTGGGACATGTTCTTGTCTCCGAAGTACCATGGTCTTCGCCCGATTATCTGTACCTTCTGAAATGTTGGATTATATGTGCTGCTGCTAACTCTACTTTGCCTCTCTTGTTCTTCTACTTTCCTTCCTATTCTCCGCACGAGTTCTTCCAGAGAGCCCCTCTCCGTCCATATAACCCGGATCGCCACATCGGAAAGTCCTACCGCTTCGTATGCCCTCCTTCTCCGAACCGCCCACATACTAGACCCTCTGCTCATGCACCACTGCCACACATTTTTCACAAGCCTTTCATTCCCTATTTGCATCAATTTCTCTTCATACCTCGCCACTCTCACAAATGCTTCCCATTTGATACTGACCCGCCCCGATTTCTACAGAACCACATACTCCGGAGTTGACCGCTCTAACCCCATCAGGTCCTTCAGAAACCAGGTCTGCTCGCTGCGTTCCAATACATTCCATTCATCCATCCCCCATACTTCCACTCTATACATTATGATAGGCTTCACATACACGTCCCACATTCTCATAGCTATTACCCAGTTCCCCATCCATAACTTACCCCATTTCTGTTTCATTCTCCCCCATGTACACGTAGCCCTCACTTGGGCCCACCTAACATGCTCCTTCCATACACCCACCTAACATACTTCCATATTTGAACTGAAAGTCCAGGTACTTAAAAACCTCGACTTTCTCCAGCACATGTCCCTTCCACTTCACCTCAGACACTCTGCTCCTTCCACCCGACTTTCGGAACTCCATCCACTTCGTTTTACTCACATTCACGACCAGATCCCTTTTGTCCATAAACCGTTCACACCTCCCAAGCACAGCTTGCAGACTCACACTATCCCGAGTCAACAATACCATATCATCCGCATACGCCAACATTCATATCTTCTTTCTCCCCACCACCACTCCTCCACAACTCGCTAACATACATGTTAACGAGCAGAGGGCTTAACGGGTATCCCTGCTTTACTCCCATGCTTATGCGGAATGGTTTGCATCTACTTTCCACCCACGACACTATTCCTTCACCTACCCCCACCTCCGCAGGCAGTCTAAGAGTTTCCCTCGCGGCACCGTGTCGTACGCAGCCTTCAGATCCAGGAACGCAGCACACATTTTCCGCCCTGATCCCAGCACTTCTTTCACTGTTCTTGCCAGCGCAACGATCTGGTCCCTTGTCCCTCTGCCCTTCCGGAAACCTCCTTACGTTTCTGGCAGCAACCCTTTGTCCTCACACTCTTCCCTTAGCCTTGCTGCTATCATTGTCGCCGTTAACTTGTACACAGGTTCCATGATAATGGTAATGCCCTGATAACTCCTTGGGTCTGACCTGTCGCCTCTCTTGTATTCAGGTACTATGATTCTAGTCTCCCACGATATCGGAACCCCTCTCTCCCCGCTGCCTACCCCGTTTATTTCCCTCATTTTTTATATTATATTGAAGTTTTCAATTAGAATTATCACACCATTTACTTTGACAAAGAAACATGTCGACAAGGAATGTTTCTATGCGTTTTTATACTGCGTTTTAAAAACATCCGAAAATTCGAAAATGTGAAAGTTGTTTAATGATTATGAGTCATAAGGGTAAATGTATTTTTACATTATTTTTACATGATCATATTGTCGAAGAAAACTATGACATTTCACTATATTTCAGCAACAAAATATTCCTAAGATGACGATTTCTTCGAGATACTCTAGTCCTCCCTAGAGTAGAGAGTAATACGCATTATTTTATCAACGTATGAATAGATATTTGTACATTTTTGGGGGTGGCTCCCAAATGGCCTGGTACGTTTCAACCCAAGAAACCAGAGAATCATTCTGAAGATTCCCAAGACCTAAGACCTAAGAAAACGTGTAGAAGCAGCTATGTTTCATAATAAAGTAATCTTCTGGAATGAGATAATTTATTCAGGAGATAATATAGATATGTGAAGTATAGGACATTGTGTTGCTCATAAGACTTTCTTGTAAATTCACATTTATGTCGAAAACGGCAACGTTTTAGGTAAATATCTACTAAATTCTTCATTTTTTCTATGATTGACTTTATAGAAATATTATTCAGAGCATAACAATATTATATAATTTGGTTTAATTCTGTAATAATATCACATATTTTAACATCTATCGACTTCTATGGGACTTTTCGACTTCGATACATCCTATTTGGTCTTGTTACTTAGAATTTATATGTTTCGAAATTTTATACATTTTGTTGTTGGTGGTGAGTGTTGATGACTGTCCTCGTAGTGTATTGTATGTGGTGTATGTTATTGAATATCTGAAATAGAATATTGTTGAGTTGGTTGCCTAAGATAAGGGTTGCTTGCTGCGCCACTATGCTTAAGATGTTGGGGATGCGCTCAGAAGCAATGGGGAGTGGGCGCTGCGCCACCATAAAAGCGTGGTTCGCGCCCGACTCGGCCTATTTATCCTCTGGTGAGTTGTAGTGTTAACGTGTATTTTCGTTTGTATTTGTGTGTTCATTGTGCCGTTTGAATAAAGTCGTTGTGCTTTGTACTTCGTGTATTTTTGAACTTTGACGTCTGAGGTGAGCTTTTTGTAATACTTGTGTCGCAATAACTCAAGGAACTTAGCAGAAGATCCAGTTAAGTCTGGTCCCGCGTCATCAACGGGAAATAAATTAATGTTATTAAAAACTGCGACTACCGTGTAACAAATATTGTTTTAAAATGTTTGACGTAGTGTTTGTGCGCGGTGATAGATTGGTGTGAGAAATGGCGTACGGAAAATAAGCACAATGTGTGTTGTCCAAGGGCTCGAACCGCAACCTTCGGCGTGATATGCAAAGGTGCTACCCTTTAAGCTACCCAGACGGACTTTAAACTATGTTTATCTATACAATTTTATTATGTTATATATTGTAATATAGATATATACATGGAGTGACCATATTTTACCATGTCATTGTTGTGGTGTAAAAAGTATGAATTTTGATAAGTATCGATATTTCCCTCCGCTTTTAACGACGGGATGTATGGCATTAAAAATTGTTAAAAGGCCAAAAGTCTACTAAAAACCATCTGTTTTAGTGTTATTTTATGTGTTATTTTATGTATTTTTACAAATTTTGTTGTTTATGTTGGTGCTGATGTTGTGGGTATGTTATAGTTTTTTGAGTTGATGTTGAGTTGAGTGTTGAATGTGAGTGGGTTTTTTCAATTAATATATTAATCAAAAGTATTTAACACAACTTAAAAGTGTTTAAGATATAATATAAAATACATTTTGTAAAAGACTACTTGGCAAATCGTTATTAGACCGACAATTCTGTTTTCTCCGTGTCGGGACTATCATTATTGGGATATCTGGATATAATTATTGGGATATCACGAAGAACTTAAAACTAAAATTTCGAACATTAATAAAATTTAGAATGAAATACAAGTTCTGAATTTACTGAAAGCCTAATCAACGATATCTAAATCGATTTTAGCATTAGCTAAATTTAGCTCGACCATGAACTGAATAGAATAAATGTAAACCCCTTCGCTCGAAATCAAATATTTTTACCTTGGAAAATCACACATTTCGCACGAATTCACATGAGAGTTTCAAAAAAGGACAAACAAAAGTGATTCTTCTCTTTATTTCAGCACCCGACGCCGAAACCTCTGCACACAATTGAAATATGCGCCCGAACCTCTGCTTGGGTAAGATATGCACAGGAATAAGTGAGTTTCGGCGAATGTATGCGTTCGACGCTTGTGCTCCAGTCCAATTGCGCTCTGCATCCATCTGCATTTTATAAAGGAATCCTTTGCGGCACCATCGCCGCCGCCGTCCTGGTGACGACAATGAATATTCAATGCTATGCAAATATAAGTCGGATGAATGCGAAGCGCACCAAACGTTCCCCGTCCATCCTAAACCAACCTATCTACCTACCTACAGACACCCACATATTCGTATTATCAGCCCGGATAGGAAAGCTATAAAAGATGCTATTCAAACTCGGCCAACGCGGATGAATTTCGCAAGACACTTCATCAACCATACTCAAATCCACCGTCAGAAACGATGATCGAATATACTAAGTTTTTAATTACATTTACTTGTCAACCAGTCAATTACACCATGGTGTTGTTGCTGCCAGAGAATAATAGATGATGAATGAATCGACGATGAATGGAATAGTGTGGTTATTGCTTCCTGAGGAAATTATTCCGGAACAGGATTATTTTCTTCCTTGATGGAGGCTGTTATAAAATGCTCCAATTTGGGATATCGCGATTTAATTATTATTAATTATTCATTTGCAAGAACTGCAGTCTTTGCAAGTGAATTGCCCAATCTTCGTTCATATTTTTACCATAGGTCAGGATGGAGAGAATAGAGAGACGGAGTGGTCGCTCATCCAACGCGTAGCCACATCCAAAGTTGCTTAACTGCTGTGATCGATATTTTCAATGGAATTCAAATTAAAACATCCTTTATCGACATCGAAAAGACATTTAATAAAGTACCTAGATGGAAGATGTGGATATGTTTGGAAGAACACGGTATCGATGCCAAGCTTATTAGCTTATACCAAGAGATATACAGAGATAGGTGGAACAGAGCCATCAGCAAAAATTGTAGGTCAAGGGAGTTTCAGACAAGGCAAGGAGTGCGGCAAGGAAGAAGGCTGAGTCCACTAATATTCATAATCTATATGAGCAATGTAATTGAAAAGGTGACGAGGCAAACAGCAGAAGTAGAAGTGGGATACAGGCAAATGAAGAAAAAGGTATGAGGTCTTGTGCATTCGCCGACGATATCGCAGTGATTGCCAAAAGTGCAGACGACCTACAGAAGAAAATGACGATATGGAATGATGTGATTGGAAAAGCGGGATTATAAATGAACAAGAAGAAGACAAAAGTAATGTGTACATCGGCGAGAGGTATCGAAAACTACGAAATACGAATTGATGACACGGTAATAGAGCAAGTCAAAGAATACAAATACCTGGACGTAATAATCAGCTACGACGACAAAATGGACAACGAAGTAACAAAATGAATTAGCAGCACCAATAAGGATGTGATGGTACACCTTATTGGCTTGAGAAAACGTAGGAAAAAGGAGTTGTTCAGGAAAGCAAACATATCTATATACAAAGCTGTGTATAGACCAGTCCTGACGTATGGATGTGAAACATGATGCTGCAGCGAATGGAAATGAAATATTTAAAAAAGATATTGGGAATGACAAAAATGGACAAAATTAGTAACGAGGTAATTAGGAAACAACTCGAAGTGGAAAGAATTGAGGAATACATAGAAAGAAGACAACTGGGCTGGTGGGGCCATCTGCAAAGAATAGATAGCAAAACACAAGTAAGGAAGATATGGGACTGCAAAGCAAGAGGAAAGAAGAAAAGAGTAAGACCCGCTAAAGAATGGGATACAATGATTGGATGTATTCTGACCCGAAGAGGCATGAGCGTTGGAGAAGCAAGAAGAGTGGCCGGAAACAGTGCTGAGTGGAAGGCTTTTATAAGGGCCTGAAATGCAAGCCAATCCTATAACCCAAAATTGGGTTAGAAAGGAATTTTGATATTATATATAAAACAACCTAATATTGGACTAACCACTGGCTTTTATCGAGTAAATTTCATGCGTTGTAATAATCTCGTCACAAATGCGCAATACATTGCTTAGAAGGGTACGCAAGAAATTTGTGTATAAATACTCGAATGATAATTGAAACAGCTCCTCATCATACATTGCGGCGAATATTATATTAGTATATAACGTGGCAAGTGCAGTAAAGTGCATGTTATGCTCCAAGAGAAGTGCGTAACAGTTTGTGAGTGCGTAATGTGCTGTTTCTGAACGAGTAACGTCACTATACTTTATCTACGACCATTATGCGTTATGGTTGCTTTCGGAAGGGATGGTAGATTTTTTTATTTAATGAGCATCGACTTGTAATTGGCCATATTAGGGACCTGATACTATACTTGCCAACAGTCATCGACTAAACAGGGCTGAAGGTAAAACTTTAAATCAAAGTGTTCCTCTTGTGAACAAGGTTTTATCTATACATCAATTTACTTTATTTTGTTAATTATTTAGTCCATTGTCTATTAATCCGAGAATTACTAGGAAAATATGCATAGGACACCGTTATTCGAATCTTCTATATTTGAACAGCATAGCAGTTCCGAAAAATTCAGCATCCTTTCCAACTTCTCCAGGAAATTTCCTTCTTAAAACGTTAGGAAATATGGATGTCAATTGTCTTCAATTTACACAAACGGCATTGAACACAAGGACCGTGAAAATTCTGTCACCAAATATTATTTTTTCAGAACTATCTTCGTAAATTATATGGTTAATGTGAATTAAACCAAGTTCGTCGATAAACAAATGTGCACGGCTCGGCATACCCGACAAAAGATAACTTAAACTCATCTAAGTTGATCTATTAAATATTGAATTTTTCTAACTTTAACTGATTGGTTAAATTATATGGTAAAGAGTTGTTGGCTCGATAAGAAATGCGGCGCGAAGTTCTGCTTACTATAAATGTTCTGTCTGTGGTGCTTAATCACTCAAACAATTGCTTTACTGGTCCGCACATACATTTTTATTTTAAAAAGTGGACAAGAATTGACGCAAATACGATTTATAATCGTCGGTGTAATGATACCATTTGTTCACGCAACTCGCACTCACTAAGCCCTTTTTGGGATAGGGTGAAGACCGGGGAAAGGCAGATAGAGTGGCACCGTGACCGTTACTCTGAGAAGCAATTCGCCCTCCCGACAAAAATTATCACTTCAAAAATTAGTAATTTGGTGTTTCTTATCGCTCAGATTTTAAACTGACCTATTTTAATGATTTTTCTGGGGAATATTACTGCTCCAAATATAGTTACAAAACCATTCTTATATTTATGTATTGTTTAGAAATGTATTTAAAGATATACCGAATATAATTCCATATATCTGATGTTATCAATTAAAACATGGTAAAACTTCTTATAAACCATGGTTGGCTCTTATGAAAATTAAGCAGTATCAAAACAAAGACAATATGTTATGTACAAAGCGCCACCTGGCAATTTATCAACGTACGCAAGACGTATGTAATTAATTAAATTGTATATCAGCTAGGAAGCGGGATTGTAAATGAACAAGAAGCAGACAAAAGTAATGTGTACATCGGCGAGAGGTATCGAAAACTACGAAATACGAATTGATGACACGGTAATAGAGCAAGTCAAAGAATACAAATACCTGGGCGTAATAATCAGCTACGACGGAAAAATGGACAACGAAATAACAAAACGAATTAGCAGCACCAATAAGGATGTGATGGTGCACCTTATTAGTTAGAGAAATCGAACGAAAAAAAGAGTTGTCCAGGAAAGCAAAAATATCTATATACAAAGCCGTGTACAGACCAGCCCTGACGTATGGATGTGAAACATAGTTCTGCAGCGAATGGAAATTAAATATAGGGTGAAGACCGGGGAAAGGCAGATAGAGTGGCACCGTGACCATTACTCTAAGAAGCGATTCGTCCTCCCGACAAAAATTATCACTTCAAAAATTAGTAATTTGGTGTTTCTTATCGCTCAGATTTTAAACTGACCTATTTTAATGATTTTTCTGGGGAATATTACTGCTCCAAATACAGTTACAAAACCATTCTTATATTTATGTAATGTTTCGAAATGTATTTAAAGATATACTGAAAATAATTCCATATATCTGATATTACCAATTAAAACCTGGCAAAACTTCTTATAAACTATGGTTGGCTCTTAAGAAAATTAAGCCGTATCAAAACAAAGACAATATGTTATGTACAAAGCGCCACCTGGCAATTTATCAACGTACGCAAGACGTACGTAATTAATTAAATTTTATATCAGCTAGGAAGTGCAACGCCCATGTACTCATCAAGCTCTGCACGCTTGCCGCTACCGTCGAATATATCAATCGCGTTGAAAGCTTTGTTTGGATAATGCAATTATGACTGTAGCAAGTTTGACGCGTTTCCGATGTGTATGCGGCTGGGTGGTTGCGAATGATTTTAATTAAACGAAGCCCACCGTCAAAAGTTCCTGCGGAAAACTTACGTAACTTAGTTGCGTAACAAGATTCATGTGAGTAACAAGTTGCTCAAGAAATTTGTTGGACTTTATGTTCAAAATTTGCCAATATATCGCCATTATGTGAATATTGTCTAAGCAAGTTTAAGGATCTCTTCAAAAGTCCATTTTGACAGTTTGATGTATAATAAAATGGGTCCTGTGAAATCTCTACTTTGTTCCAAATTGACTAAATTGCAGTTATTCTTAAAAAAATCTATAAATACTTGGATTATTTCTTAATTTTCTAGATCTCGAAATATAACTGCGATTAAAACTATTAAGTTCCAGTAAATTATGGTCTTTCAATTTATACAACTGTAAACCCATTGATTATTATTTTTTGTTACAGTGAATCCGGTCGAGTATGTGGCTCGCAAAATTTATACTAATTTGGGACATATAAATAATACATATAAAGGAGAAGAGGCACTCTCGATTTCTATTTTTTATTTATTTTGTCTAATGGATATCTTTAATAAAATAAAATCTGGGAATTTTTCTTAACTTCACAGCGATTCAAATTTTTATTGAATTTTAAAATATCTATAGGTATGCCCTAGAAATATATAGTGCATTAAATATAGTTATTTTCATTGTTTTATAAGTTTATTAGTGCGGCTAATGAGGGTTTACTGCGTTACAATGACGAACCTATAAACACATTGAACCTTTTTTGATTTTGTAGATAATATTAAGGATATGTATGAAATTGATACAATACGTTCTCATATTTTTTGCATTTCTTTGTTCAATTCTAATATCTCTGGAATACCTCTCGGGAATACAAACACTATAGGGCAAGGAGTGCATGAGGGTGTGGGAAACGGAAGTGGGGGGAAATAACTGGGATGTGGTATTAAGGCTATGGGATGCATGTGTTAAGCCGAGACTGTTGTATAGTGTGAACGTGTGGGGACTGTGTGAATGGGAAGTATTAGAGAGAGAACAAGCGTGGTTCATCAAAGATATGTTGGGCCTCGAAAAATCCACTCCCAGGTATATTGTAATACAAGAGATAGGGAGAATCTAGTCTGTTAGATAGGAGTCGGTTAGCAGGGTTGTAAGGTTTGAGGAGAGACTGAGTAGAATGGAAAGCGGAAGATTGGTGAAGGATATATGGGATTGGTGTGCTAGTAGAGGCGTGAGTGGGTGGAGGGTGGACAGAAGCAAGGAGTATGAGCATGTTAGTTTGTCGGAATTAGCGGTAGAGGAAATATTGCGAGAAGGGGGACCGTTAAAATGGATCGTGCGTGAAAGGGGTCGAAAGGTGGAAGAACAAGTGCGCCAGGAGAACATGAGTAACACCTCGTATAACCCCGCTTACAGGCTAATACAGGACATCGGGCAGCAGCTAAAATATATCACCGAGCAAAGAATGAGTGCCGACCGCAAACGGCTTATGGCCAGGGCAAGGTGTGGCAGTGAGGAACAAGGAAGAAAGGTGTGTTATGTCGAGGTGGGGTGGATACCTATGAGCATCTGTGTGGGTTGGGAGAGGGAGGGGAGAGGGTCACAATACTGAGGCAAATTGTGAAGGAGAACTAGAAACAGTGCAGAAGGATGACCAAATAGGGGGGGGGGGATGAAATACCACGGATGGCGAAGCATATGTAGAGTTTCCGAAAACCTGAGTATTTTCAAAAATCATGATACTTGCACATGTACTTTATTTACTTTATTTTCTTTTATTGTTATCGATTATATTTTTGTTTTATTTATTTATTTTATGAAGTCTATTGGCGGTAAAATGTAAAATGGTGTAAAAGATGAATGCCAATAAAGGTTAAACTACTACTACTACTACAAACACTATATTCAGAAAACGCATGTTAGCTTTCTAAAGGGCTGGCTCACAACAACAATACAAATATTGCAGATAATACAATTTATTGAGTTTATTGCATAAGGTTGAGGGCGCTTGCAGTGCCAGAAGAATCTTCGGGGGTGCGTTTCGTTGCAACGGGTTATGCCACTATAAAAGCATGAAACCCACAGTCCTCGACATATTTTGCTCTGGTGAATTGTCTGGTGATTATTTTTGTTACTTGTTGTTATTTCGCGTTCGTGTCACTTGTAATAAAGACGTTGCGGTGTATTACTTGGTGAGTTTTGAACCTTGACGTTGGGGGGTATGCTTAATCTCTATCGTAGAAGTTCAAGAAACTTGGCAAATAATCCTGTTAAGTCAAGTCCCCGCATCACCGCGAATTAAATCATCAAATTAAAAACTACGACTATAGCTGTACACAAATCAAATAAAACTAATTTTAGAAAGAAACCTGAGGATCTGAGCGCATTGCAAATAAATATAATCTTCTCATAACTTTTTTCCTAAATGAAATATATTTCTTGCGGAAGTTTTATTTGGGGGTCTTTAACTTAATACAGCTCTTCTTCATCTTCTTCTGGAAGAGGTGCGATTACTCGAAAGAAAACGAGCTGGCTAATCAAATTTAATTATCTCTTCTTCTGCTTTACGCCTCGCAGCCAGATTTGCCCTTTGCAATCACAGCTAACTGATTGCAAACTTGTGCCGACGCGTGAGTCCAACTCTCTTCGCGCAATGCGATCATAAACTACTTTATCGACATGCGAATTAGGCAAACGCTTACTGCCGACACCGGCGCCTTCACTAAACCCACGTACTACCTCGTATCACAACTAACTTTAGACATTCTTTGGTTTAATTAGAAATGGTAACAAAGTTACATCGAAAACGTTCCTCTCTTTCTCGTTCCTTGTCCCAAAACCTTCCATTAATTTTAGATAAATGCGTCACTAACGGCAACCAACGTGCGCAAAAGGTCGGAAATTTCCAAACTCTATTGTTATGAATATTTACAATTGAGATGCGCATCCCGGGGCCAAAAAGGGTGAAAGGTTAATTAAATTGGAACAAAGCGCTGCTTCAGGCATCGTAATTGGTCGGCGGTTTGGTGGTCAATTGTACCCTGCTGAGGTCAATACAATATTAATTTTTGTAAAGTGTACTTAATAATGCATTATTTCTTTTCCTGACATGGGTTTAGGCAAGGGAAATATTTGTGCATTTAGTGGAATTAATTCGAGGACTTGGAATGCAATTATACGTAGAAGTGCATTTTGCAACTCGCGCTAACGAGGGACGGGAATAATTAGTTCATGTTGCTGGTCAAGTGTCGTGTTGTTGGATGTCGGATGCCAGAATTTTAAACTTTGTGCCGGTAGTTTCAACTCAAGTGACAACTATTTGCATTCCAAAACACTTTTCGTGTGTTAAACAAATAAAATTTACCTAAATTCATTTCCACATTGAACGTGACATAAAATGGTGAAATTTTAAATTAGTTTATTTCATCCTAAGCTATAGAAATCCCTAAGCTATATAAATTTATATTACCTTTAGGTGTACGCTTTTTTTTCAAATAAATTTAGTTGTGAAATAAGTGAAATAAATAAAATTTAAATAAACTTCAATTAAAGTTAAATCGTCTTGAAAATGTCCTGCCGGTCGTAACAACTAAATAGATATGGCGTCAAAAATAAGTAGAATAAAACATACATCCAAAGAGAAGAAACATGCTAAATTCTCCCATGTGCCGATAAAGTTTTCTCGGCGAAACTTGAAAAAAACCTCGTCTAAATGAAAATGTTTTAAATTGGAAAAGCGTCAACTTTTTATCCCCATCGAACCCACGCTTTAGGAGCGTCACGCTCGCCTCTGGAAACGGACGAAAACTCACTCGAAATCGAGTGAAAATTTTATGCCAAGGGTCGCAACCCATAGCGACATTATTATTGAGAGATATTCGCTGAGATACGGGTGCGAATTGAATGTTGGATCAAATTTATTCCATCATTACTGCAAAATTAAGCCTTGGAAAATGTGGGGTTCGATGGTAATTCAAGCCGAAACTATGTGCATAATTTATGCGTTAGTGACCTGTTTGGTTAATGGCAACCGTAATAAATTCGTATACATTAAACTACCTCTCCGTGGATGTTTGGGGAAGCGGCGATCTGGGAGAAGCGGGCGCAATGCGGCTGTCTTTAAATACAGGATCCAAACAGTGCTCCACGACTCGTTTTCGGGGTGGCTAGTTCAACAAGAGCGTTTTGCTAACCTAGGATAGAGCGGATAGGAAGAGGGTGGCAGGACATGCCATCGTGTGCTACCTTCTGTAATTGACTGCGTCCAGAGGAGAAGAGGGTTGGCATGTTTCAAAATAAACACTCCGGGCGAAACCTTGTGCTGGCAACTGCGCCTTTGTCAGCTTTCGAAAGCTCTTTGAGGCGCCTGCCTTGAAAGAAACTTGACTTTATTGACACTAGAAAATTGTCAAAATATAATTTTGCCTCATACGTCCAAACTTCATCAAAGACCCCCGAAAATACTTTCAGCAGGATATTTTGTCTCATGTTACATTCCCAGGTTTTCTTTTAAAGTCAGTGACTAAACGAAACAAACGAAACAAATGGCCTAGGAATACAAATTGTATTTATATAAATGTCTATATATAGAATAGATTTAAACCAGTTAAGAAATTTTAGATGGAACTCTGGGAGGAGCAACTCAAGGAGACATAAAATCGTCATGATTAAAACCGTCTGGAATACTTGCTTTAAATCTTAGATATTAAATTACTCTTTTGGAGTTACCCTTCGTTGATAACACTTGAAATGAACGAGAACGCAAAGATGTTAAATGTAACTAATTTTTCACTGCGATTAAACACGGCTTTAATATTCCTCTAGCTTTTGGTAAGAGAATGCCAGGAATTTAATTGTGCTTGAATTTACGAGTAGTAAAATTAAGAAAAATATTTTCCTTTGCCAGCTGTTTCTGTATAAAGTGTAAACTTGGGAAATACAAGAGGAAAGTTAATTAAATTATCCATTGTTGATTTATTGATTTTGCGGTGGCTTTTGTGCATACATATTTGCCAGTAACCGGACGTGTTCCACGGGCAAAGAACATTTTGCATACATCAGTTTCCTTTACATCAGTCCCTTTATAAAGCTTTCCAGGTTTTTTATCATGCACAATGGAGTGGAAAACAAAAGGAAAACGCCGAAAAATTCAGTTTTGCCAAAAATTCTACAATGTTTTGTTTCTACAGCCTTTGTTTGATTATAATCCCTTAGTTAATTTGTTTTTTTAAGTAAAACTTGTATGGGACGCAAGGTTGTGTATGAGAGCTGAGGGTTTAATGTTTTTAGTGACGTAAACTCCAGAACGTGAAAGAAAGGACAATTTTTATTTTTGTTCGTTTGGTCAATGCTTTTAATTTTCTTAAATTACAAATTTGGCCTGTGGTGTGTATGTACATGAGCCTTGCACATGCGCAACGCCACTCAGCTCGAGTTAGGGTCGTGCTTACTGCGTTGCATATTTTAAGCTATAAGTGAACAAGTGAATGTTCAAGGTGCAACGAGATCACTGACACTATTTTGAATCAAGATTTGCAGTCGATATAACATTCGAAGAAATCATTACCACAAAACAAGGTCAGGCCTAAATAATGCCGATAGTCGAAATACCTTGACTAAGTCTTAATGGATCCAATTCAAGAGTTAAGCGAACATCGTGCTAAACGTCGGCGGCTATTAGGTAAGGCACTGCAAAGCCAATATATATTGGTATTGTTATATGAATATATTTTTGTTAGATCATTCCAGGAACTTGAGAATAATCAAATGGATGATGATGAAAATTCCACTATAGATCAAGTACAACATAATATCTTCCAAATTTTACTTCAGTTGTAAGATGAAAAACGCACCCTTATTTTTTTGTAAATTAAAAGGAGAAAGGTAATAAAAGGTAATACAACTTATCACCCAGTAGAGACACCACATTCTTTGCAACATTTTGAAATATTTCCTTCCACAAATAAAGGAGAAAGTATAAAAATTATAGCTATACCTGAAAAGTCACTCTAAACGGAAAGATACCATCATCAAAGTGTCAGGTAAAGCCCTAACTGAAGATGCTTTCCCGGGAAACTTTGCCAGCTGTATTCTTTACACCTTCCATCGCCTTCTGGCCCACAGCGCTCGAATCTCTCGACAATGTGCGCCGCAGCAGCATGGGACATATCAGATTACCAACTTCTAGCTCCCTATTTTTTTACTTCAATCCGCAAACATGACGAGAACTGCGTCGGAGGAAACTTATGCCGCTCGAAATGAGCGCATTGGCTCGAGCGAATCAAACGCCTCCTGGCATTCGGTAAACATGATTAGACTGCGCTGGCTCTCGATGCGAATTAGTAAATGACAACATGGAGCTGGGAGATATTGGCGTAGGTAGACGACGTTGTCATATATTGGCGAGAGCGGGGGCTGGGAGGGGGGAGAAATGTGTGAGAGGAAATTTTTATAAGAGAGAGGAATAAAGTTTTTATAGCTTGCCTCAGACTCGCCAATAGATAGAAGCCGGGATAAATGCAGGCGGTAAAGTGGGCAAGTAAAGAAGGATAATGGAAAAATTAACGAGACGTCTCCATGTATATATCAGCATTACGAGGGGCTTAATTAAGGGGATAGTAAACTTGCCCGATCACCACAAGGGAGAAAAAAATACTGGGGATGGGTTTAGGCGATATTCTTTTTCGTGTTTTAGTAGATGTTTTTTTGGGCATTAATCAGTCAACCAATAAAAGCACGATTAAGCTGAATCTATAAATTTCAAGCACGTTTATTTTTTTGTATTTGATGAGTAAGGTGATTGCGAGCCATGACCGTTACGATTTCTTGGTGACCAACCATCCTATTTTAACATTGCCCTGAATAGTGCGTTTGTATCAGAGAGTCTCGGGCGTGTTAACGTCGAGTGCACGAGCCGATTTTCATATTTCGAGCAATAATTGGATGAGCAACTTGCAACAAAAATAATGACGTCAGCAATCGAAATTACGAGCAATTAACAAAAATACCCCAAAAATGTACAACTTTTTCTTTTGAGAAATAACTACTAACTTTAGGAATCCATGGTTCCAATTTATAAAAAAATACATAAATATGGCGATATACTGTTAGAAAGAGAATTTAATAACTTTCATTTTGCGAAATTCCATAAGCTTTTGTTAATTAAGAGAAAAGTTACGAGCGTTTAACTAAAACTTCTTATAAGTTTTTAACTTTGTGTTTATTAAAGAAAATTACTAGCTTTATAAGGATATATTCACTAATTCTAACTAACTTAATAAATATATTTATATACCAATTGAGAGAAAATGAAATATTATGATGTAAATTGAAAAATTCATCTGTGTCGATATTATCAATCAAAAGTTACAAGTCATTTTTGAAACCAAAACATTTTCTCCGCTTTTTTTCGATATTATTAAAAAAACTTATCATAAGTTTAAAGTAAATATGTTATGGTTATGATGAGTATTTTAATATAAAATTTCGTGACGATTCTGACACCATCAAGAAATAGTATATAACGATGCAACTACGGAAACAGCAAGGGCACCAAAACCCGTTTACACACATGCCAGTATCCTTCGGTATTTTTTCAGATGTTTTAGAAAATATTTACTGTCTTCTAAATGGATCTATCTTACTAATAGTAGGCCTAGGCGTTTCATACGTTTCTTTAGTAGCTTGTTGAAAGCATATTTTGACGCACGTGTACGGTTACATAGATAATACATATGTATAGTAAACCAAGTGCTGCAGGAAACTTTGCAGCAGATTTCAGTTCAAACCAAGCTGCAAATTCAGAGTGGAGTCACTTTATGCTATTTGATTTCACTAATTTAAATACTGCTTTTAAATTTAAATGCGATATTTGAAATGCAGTTTTATTTTAAAAGATATTACATATTATTATCATCAAATATACATCTTCTCGGCCATGCTGTGACATTCCTTTGATGAAGGGTATTAAAATCATTTGAAAATATGCTGCTTGTCACGCATTTTGTTTTTGAGAGAGTGTCAAGCTTGAAGGATTCAGTCGCTTTGAAGAATGAAATTATATGCAGCCTTACAGTTGCAGATTTACATTTCGGGAAAGGAGCAGATCGTTCCTAAGGTCAATTTTAAATCAGGTATTGGTAAGATATCGAAAGCAAAATGGTTATATCATTCAGAGCAACTGTTTGTTAACACTTTAAAACTCGTCGCTGTTCGGAAACACCGCATATAGCCGATTGCCTTCTAGTGCCATCTAACAAATTGGGTTGTACTAAACAATTTTTTTTCAAGGTCACAAATATAACATATGCTTTTCTATCTTATATTTTCTCCCTTCCACCTGCGGAATACCTTTCGAAATTTGAAATCTAATTGGATTCGACTCTCGCTCTTTGTAGGCCAAAGGATTAACTATTTCATATTTCCTTATTTGCTAGCGTATAAATTGAAGTAATAACAGTAATATAAAAACTTTCCAATTTTCAATACTTTAACGAAAACCTGCACCAGCGGAACAAACAGAGATATGATATGGCCACGCTTCGCAATGCATATTTCAATAATGAAAAATAAGATCTAATTAAGTAACCCGTAACCCACGACAAAACGTCATAAGAACGCCCCCACAACGAATTATGAATTAAATGAATTATATTGCACCATTTAACATATTTCTAATTGTCTTCTTTACAATAAAACTATTCACTTATTTAACTAACAAATGAAATATAGCACTGACGAGTTACACATTATTTTTTACACAATTGTGAAAATTAATAATAGGGAATAATCAAATCAATCTTCTTCTTCTTCTTCTTCTTCTTCTTCTTCTTCTCTTATCTAGGCAAATTGCCTGTTTTTCTTCAGTTCAGCGAGTC
>JAODAC010017871.1:0-20642 GCA_027575185.1 Mimaenictus wilsoni | reverse complement strand
AATTAATTCTTCAATATATTTAATTAATTTTTTAACCCCCCAATTACCCGCCAAAGCATTCACCTCCCCATGATTTCTTCCTCCCCCTCCCCCCCCCCCCCCTTCTCACTGGCACTCTTTCTCTCTCTCCAATTTTATTCATTTCCTATTCATTGCAATGGTTTCTGACATTTTATATTACTAATGCTGATCGCTTCATTTTAATGTGCATACTAGAACATTCTGAGAGTAATTGTCTGCGATATATCTTGTTGACTTTCCTCTTTTTATAAAGTTATTTGAATTATTATAAATCTGTTGATTGAATTCAATATTTTTTTCAAAAAAAAAAATTTAAATCTAAAAAAATCTAAATCAAAAGTTCTGAAAGTTATTTTATACTTTAAATCCATTTTTAAATCTATTTTGACACGTTTTAATTTCATTTAACATAGATATAAATCCTTTAGATATGTTCAGAAACATTTACATATTTACCAAGTCATTTTTTGAAGTTTTAGTTGCAGCAATAGAACGAACTTTAATAATTAATGTAGAGTTAGTCATATACTGACGTGATTTATTGTTTTGCATCGCGTTCCGAAACGCTAGTGCAGAAATGTGCATTTTCATGAGATCCATTTATAAATTTTATGTGTATTCCGAAAATTACAAGCGACAGAAGCGCTCAATGATGTATTTTCGTAGCGGGCGCGCAAATTTCCATTCAATCATGAACGTAATGCATCGTATTTATTTATAGAATATTCTAATATTAATATTTTTTTAATTAAAATATATTTGAAACTTTAATAAACTTAAAAATTGTAAATGTTTTTTCTTTTTAAAATATTGTAAGATTGAATAATATTAAATTTCAATATTAGCGATATATGAAATTTATTATAATAAAAATAATTAATTTTTATTCGATTGTTTAAAATTTAAAAAGTTTTAGAAAAATAATTTTCAATTTTGAACATATACCGCCATCTATGAATGACTATCCGAAGAATATGTAGATTTCCTTTTTAGTGCTGAATAAACTCATGTAAGGTTTAGAACTTGACGTATAGATGGCGCTAAAATTGAGTGTTAACAGCGCCCCGCACATCAACGCTTCTTGTTGTGTAAATTGCGGTGCGTTGTGCGAGTTGGTGCTGTTGTTTCGTTTCGAATTTGATTGATAATATCGCGTCGTTGCTGCAGGTTGCAAGGCGGAGTGTCGTCGGACGGATGCGCACGCTCAGCGTAGTGTAAAGTGCGCAACAAGCAGTCATTCGTTGCACTCAGCAGTGTGTTTGTCGATCGTGGGCGCTTGCAGGTTAAGCCAAGCAACGAATGCATTAATGACGCACAACGATGCGCTTCGTTTACCTGCGTTTCTAATGCTGTGAGTACCTATTTGTGAGCATTGTTGTGTGATAGGACTGAGTATGGATAGCGCGAAAGTTAGCGGTGCACGCGCAACCAGAGCCCGCGGTAAATCGACATCGTCGGCGGGCGGTGAAACTCCCAGCGCCGCCGACGCCGAAATGGCGCCAAATCTGAATGGCAACAAAGATGGTGGCGTCGATGGGGAGGTCGCGGTGGCGGCGCCCACCGAAACGGAGGATACTGTTGAGAAGGTCGTGGAGACGGTTCGGGTCACACGAAAGAGGAAATTGACGGATTTGGAGGAGGAGGATAGTGAAGCACCTTCAGGTCCTGCAACAACTGAAGATGTGCCAGAGGAGAGTAAAAGTGAACCGGAGAAAGCAGTTGAAGAGAAATCTAAAGAGTTGGATGTATCTGCCGAGGAGAAAACTATGGAGGCATTAGATCCTAACACATCTACAGGTAATTTTTCCCTTTACCTTTGGTTTTACTATGTTTATTTTTGATATAAGATCTCTAATACTGTCGGCAACCCAACGAACACTATTTAAATATTTTATCTTCAATATTTTTCTTTATCGCATTTTTATGCCATTCAATTTCGACAACATAATCAAATTGGCGTGTGAAAGAAAACAATCATTATTTCGTGTATTGCCGTAGAAATAATTATAACATCGTCAATTTTCAGATGAGCCAACAAGTATAGCGAATCAAACGCCACAAAAACCGCAGGCGAAACCGGTGGAAAAGATCTCAGATCGGCTTTCGGCCGAGTTGAAAACGTTAACGCCCGGAAGTGAGACCTACGGCAAAGGCAAACGAGCACGTGTGCCGAACAAGAGATACAGCGATATAATACGCACGGTGACGCGAACGCCGAAAGCAGATAGTACACCGTCGCGTAAACATGCGCCACCGCCGAGCGTGAAGAACGGTGAATTTCCCGACGATGATTTGGGCGAGATTCTACGCGAAGAATCCGAACTGGAGGCGCGAAGTGCAAAGAAACTGAAGCCTGTCGATATCTCGAATCCGGCATACGCAAAGCCGTTCGATTACGGCTGGAAACGTGAGTTGGTTATACGATCAACGTCAACGGATGGTAAACGCCACGGGGACGTTTATTACTTCAATCCCAGTGGTCGCAAACTGCGTTCTATGCGCGAAATCACCGATCACTTGAAGTCGGCGAAAATCCACGAACTCTCCAGTGATAACTTCACATTCTTCAAGGAACCTCTTGGTATCGACGATCCGGAGAAGGAGATTATTCGCGACGCTAAAGCCACCGTAACGCTACAGATGAATCGTAAAATTGCGACGTCAAAGTTGGTTAGTAAACCGACGAAGCGTTCGAAGACGCCCGTGAGTGCGGCGTCTTCATCACCATCGAAGGCTTCCAAACAAGCTAAAACATCTTTTAAGGTATTTTCATGTTTTTAGAATGTATTTAATTGTCTTCGTTAGTGTTTTTTGCAGAAGTTAACACTTTTGTTTTCTTTAGGTAAAAGCACCAATCAAATCAACAACTAACAAAAAAGATAACAAGAAAGATGCTGATGTAGAGCCGCCTAGTAATGCAAAACAAAAAGGAAAAACCAAGTAAGTTACCATTTTCTTTTAACTTGATTGTTTTTATTGTATTAGAATCATCTGCAAACGATGTATTGGAACAAGTTTGATCGTAATTAGAAGTGGCAATGGGACGTGCGATTCAGCGTGTTCCCATGGCGTTTTCCTTTGTCCTTTTTTACTTTACCACATTGCAGCTTGGATAAGAAACCGTGCCGACCATGCTCTATGCGTTGCGAGGGCTTGCAAGGACATGTGCCTTGTCTACAATGTCGCATCTGCCTTTGTCTCTATCACAACGAATGTATGGGCTTTCCTGGGCAGACTGTTGTGAAAGATTATGTTTGTAAGGTATGGTCTTTCAAAACAACCAAAATTAGACATTTTTCGATAAAAACCAACCAACTCTTTCGATTTCACCTGCTTTGTTTTTTTTTATTCGGCTGTAAACTCAGTTGTCGATAGTTTTATGCAGAACGTTGTGTTGCGTGGATGGTAAATTTTCACCAAAATTTATATTCTGCAGAACTGTCAACGGGAGCACGAATCGAGCGACGGGAACACCGGGAATAATTTGTCGGCGGGCGGCCATGTTCCTCCTTCCACACCCACACATCCCACCACTACACCTGACAGACACAATACCGATCCGAATATCTCACCAAAATTAAAGCTAAATAACAATAATCCAGAGCAAAAGAGTCTGGTTGGCTCGTTGACCACGTGGTTTCCGCCGAGCTCGACGATTCAGGTCGGCAATCATGAAGGCGACGCGCTAGCACATGTGCCTCGCCGGCCGCAGTTGGTTGAATACATCGGCAATAAGAAATATGTAGTTGTACCGCGGCATAATATCCTTTCGGTGCGCTCGCCGGCGCAGGCGGATGCAGCTCCTCCACACTCTGCTTTGCTAAATTCTTCAGCTTGCGAGCCGCACGCTGGTCACGCGTGGTCGTCGCCTGCTAAAACTCCCTCCGTCGAACGCTCTGCGTCGCCCCAGGTCGATGCCGCCGAGGATGCGGAGTGTAACAAGGAGGCGCTTGCACCACTAGATGAGTGAGTTGACTTTCTAGAACTAGTAACTTTCCGATGAGTTGATTCTTGATCTATTTGCAGGCTTTATGACTCCCTGATTTCCTCCTAATCCGTGCCGCAAACAAGTTCCAATACATTGTTTACAAGAAATTTTTGTTTTTGAGCATTCCCTATTTTTCGCATCTTACTACACATTTAATATGGGGTGTTATTTTAATATGCGACTTGTTGCAGGAAACCGGCGCCAGCGGCTACGAAGACTGTCGCTCGTCAGCCGACCAGCACGCGAACGGCGAAGGATGCCCATGAACAACCGGTTTCGACGGGACCGCCGAATTTCATGAACACCTACATGCAGAACCTGCAGTACGGCTACACGACGCTGTTCTGTGTGTTTCAGTACTTGAAGGTGCAGGATTTGCTGCGCGCCGGTTGCGTGTGCACGATGTGGCGTGATATGTCGCGCTATCCGGCGCTCTGGCGCACGGTGCGCATGAAAAACTCGCAGATTCACAGCTTCGATGGTATGGCCGACGCTCTGCGACAGCATGGCACCGTTCATTTGGACCTGAGGAAGATGCTGCTACCGGCGAATGCGACCAATGACGATATTTGGCCGTCGTTTACAAACGCCATCAAGAAAGTTGAATCCCTTCGACGTATTGAGCTTTGTCGATGTCTAGCCTCTGTGGTTGAAGACCTTGCGCGAAACAATCACAACCTGGAGGTGATTAATGCAGTCACGCTGAAGTGCGAAAGTATGACATTTGAGCCATTCGAAAACCTTAAGAATTTGGTAGATCTTAGACTTAAGTCCACAGCGGGTTTAACGCTATCTTCGGATCTATCTGCGCTGAAAGCACTCACGAAGCTAAAACATTTATCAATCACGTCAATCAAAGATCTCAACAAACTCAACATCGAAGTAATTGGAGAGCTGGTAAATCTCGAAGTGCTGGATCTCGGCGAATGCTCGGATTTCCCGAAGCATTTCGGCCCCGACATTCTCAGCAAACTCACTAAACTCGAGAAACTACGGCTGGAGAAAGGGCAGGGCGAATGCTTTACCTTCGATATTCTCGAAGCAGTCAAAGGTTTAGCACAGCTTCAACAATTGGAGCTTGTAAATTTCGATATCAAGTCTGGATTCGACAAATCACTAGGCGCCTGTTCAAATATAAAAAAGTTGTTGATAATTCCAACGTATATTTCACAATCGGCTACAACCAACCATATGGTTTTGGGTGGTGTGCTACGATTACAAAATACGCTCTCGCATTTTGTTTGGGGTGTTACATTGGAATTGCTCCGAGTTACTGAACTATTTGTCGATCAGTGCGAACAACCCGATAAGAAGGAGCCGCGAGAGAAAGGCGTGAGCAGCGGTGATAGTATACCAGTCTTGAAGCCTGTGCCTCTGCAGGGAATTCAGCAGACGGAGACGCCGCCATCGACGGACACGCCACAAGTTGAGATCTTACCTCTACCCAACTTGCAGAAATTGCTGCTGCAAAACCTACCTACGACGCGAGTGAAAATTTTGAAAATACCTTTCCATGCCACCTGGAGGCAGAGCATAACTGATAGCGTAAACTGAGCGGCGCATGTTTCAATCAAGTCTATGTTGTGCATAGGATTTAATTACATTTATTCATAAAACATGAAAATCTACATGAAATAATTAGTTATTAGTATATATACTTAATTCTTATTTGAAATTTTGTTTAACATAATAGACGTATATAGTCGCACATGAATTGAGCTGTTGCAGGGCAAGTGAGTAAAGTTAATTTCCCGACGTTACAAATAACTTTGTAGTGTTTAATGTTTGGTTGAATTGTAAATTTTGCGATGATAGATTTTAAAGGTGTTGTAAAACTCGGGAGATTTTATCAAACATGGGAGTTTAAAATAAAAAAGACTTGATATGTACAACTTTTTATTTTATACTATTTGACAAATGATGTAAATTATTAGTAACTGTGCGAATATTAATAAATATTTTATATGAATAGATATTTGGATTCTTAAAAAAATCTGATAGAAATGCAGAGACACTGCAGACATTGGATGTATTTTCTGCATTGGTTCAAGTATTTCAGTTGCGAAATATATAAAAGTTTTAAACAACGAAACCAGCAAAAGTTTCCAGACCAAAGATTTTATAAATTTGTAGTTTTTAACGATTATTTAATTTTGTACATCTGCCGCCATCTAGTTTTCAACGATTGAACTAAGTTTCTATCGGTAATTCAGTTTCCTGCATGAGCTTTCTTTCTGATGAGCTTTGTAATATATCTATTTCTTGATAAATGTCGCTACTGATATAAAGTTTTACATTTTTTTCACAGAAAATATAGTATCTGTGAAAGATTCTAAGATAGAATGATATGCAGTTTCGCATGTAGCAACTATTGATAAAATCTTAAGGAAAAATTATCAAATGCTCAAAGTTGTGCAATTTATGAATAATTTTTTGGAAAAAAGTGCCTCATAATATACAATATTCTTGAAATGTTCAACTTTTAAAGTGAAGAATAATTACTTTCTTAAACGTTTATCGCCAAATTATTATGAATTTAAGCATAGTTGATAAGTTGATAAAATGAAATACATTTATTGATTTTCTAGCATTACGCAGGCGCCTACTAGTTTTCCCTGAAATCCGCAGTATTTCTTGCCATTTCCATCTCTAAAGTGTAACATCCTTGAAAATAGTGCTAATAAAACAGTTATAATGTAATTTAATTAATAATATATTAAAGTAAACACATTGTGATAACAGTCTTCCAATAAACAAATTAAATTAAATTTAAAATTTGCAAGTTGAAGTAGTAAAATTTGCAAGTAGGAAAAAATACGAATAATGAAGTATCACGATAACATATTCCCGCATTTCCTCGCTAGTAAGTAACCAAGGCCAACAACATCCACAAACACGGCGGTATTTCATCAAACTCCTGTCGCGTCGCGCGACTACTCGAACTCGCAGCATCTTTATAATCTCAAGAGTTCAAGATACCTTTCAAGTACCTGCCGTTCTTACCCGATGTCAGGTGACTAGAAGATAAATGACCTAGCACCGCATGAAATTAATTATCTTACAACGATTGCGAACGTAATTTTTCTCGTTGCGCAGATTTGCCTAGCGCCGTAACACATGATAAGACGATAACACGTCGTCAATTTGCGATAATATTCTATTCGACGTGGTAACGCACGTAACAACGTGCTCGCCCCACACGATTCCTGCCGTCCTGCTGCTGCTAGTTCAAGCGCGGACAAGGCTTCGCCATCGAAAAAATCGCTCCTGCAGTCGGCCCGCGTGCGTTGTTTGCCGTCGTTGCTATTCGTCGTTGCTCCTCATCCTATTAATTAGCACCCAGTGATTGATTAACTTCCCAACATGCTGTCGCTGCCAAGAAATCAGGTAAATTTCCTGCGGCTTTACAAATGCGCAAATAAGCAAGTGCGCGCAAAATACGCGTGCTGTAACTCAACGCGGCGTTTTGTTTTTGCTACGAATCGGTGCATTGTACACATTGGTTTTAGATGCACGCGCGTTATTTATAAATTAGGCCAGACACATTCAGCGCTTTGAAACCGTTTTTGAAAAACGCACGAAATGTGATTTTCATGCGCTTTTCACTTTCGGACGCGCGCATTCGACGCGCTTGAAGTTTCCTAGCAGTCCGCAAGTCGTAGTCAAAGTCACAATCGCAACTTATTGTTAGAAAACTGCGATTTACTCGAGTGAAATTACGTTTTTAGCATTAGTCTGTGCAAGATGACAAGATAATTCTGCATACAAATGTAAAACAGTTTAAAACAAGTTTTAATTGTCATTTTTCTTTATTGCAATCTCTTTTAATGCGTCTATTTTTAAACTTTTTAAACTTTACATTTTAGACTTTTAATCTTTACATTTTAAACTTTAATAATAACTTAAAACTAGGAAGTTGTCAATTGATCTTGAACTTACATTTATAATTAGCATTTTTTTGCATATTTATTTGCATCTACGCCTATTCCAAAAATATCTACATGCTTTTAGATATTTTTAATACGACCTTGGTTGATGGCGTTTAACTCGAGCTAAACGCGACGAGTTTATGGTGTAAATTAATTCAAATCAGTTGAATGGTAACAACAGGACATGTAATACTTTGAGTGTTACCAAAAGTAAGGCTAAACGTTGCTGTAGAAACTTTATCAAACTATTTCACACAATAAAAAGTAGAAACTACGTTCTTATTGCGTATTCCCCTACATCTTCTTTTTATGCAGTGAAACGATAACAAAATAACAAATAGATAACAACTGCTCACTGTAAAAGTTTCTTTAAACCTTTTGTATATTACGAAAGTCTATTATATTCAATGATCCTGATTAATAGAGTCATATTTCTGCATACAATGGAAATATTTACGAATTATCAAAAGAAGTTTTGTTAACTACTTTTAGAAAGCATGTACATCAACTTTCAAGAGTTGTAAGTTAGGTTCTAAGTAATCAAATGAGGAACTGTGCTCTTGTATTTAAAGTAATTTTCACACTGAATCGTTTGGTGCATGATTTATACTTCTAAAAATAAGGAAAATGTGAATAAAAATGAAATGTTTAAGACAAGTCATTATTGAGATCAGCAATGTTGACGTTCTTAGAGTAAACTTAGAGTAAACTTCAATGACATATACCATGATTTCTAAATATGTTATTCAGAAAACTGTGCAAGTAAACTGTGGCAAATTTCATTCTGAGTCGAATGGTATATGAATTGTATATATTAGAGGAAAGTAAATATAAATAAAAGTAAAATATTTAGAAGAACTAATTTCAAGTCATTTTTCTATCAGTGAAGTCGTCGCCGTAATTAGACTCAACTTTAATGACTTATAATATAGGTTCTAAGTAATCAAATGAAAAACTGCCACAAGAGTTTGAAGACACTTTCACGCTGAATCGATTGGTGGATGATTTATACTTCCAGAAATAAGGAGATTGTGAATAAGAATGAAATGTTTAAGACAAGTCATTATTGAGATCAGCAATGTTGACGTTCTTAGAGCAAACTTCAATGACATATAACATGATTTCTAAATATGTTATTCAGAAAACTGTGGCAGTAAACTATGAGAAATTTCATTCTGAGCCGAATGGTATATGAATTGTATATATTAGAGGAAAGTAAATATAAATAAAAGAGAAATAATATTTAGAAGTAATTTCAAGTCATTTTTCTATGAGTGAAATCGTCACCGTAATTAGACTCAACTTCCATGAGTTAGAATATCGGTTATAAGAAATCGAATGAAAAACTGTCACAGGAGTTTGAAGACATTTTCACGCTGAATCGTTTGGTGCATGATTTATACTTCTAGAAATAAGCAAAATGTGAATAAAAATGAAATGTTTAGGACAAGTCATTTTTGAGATCAGCAATGTTGACGTTCTTAGAGCAAACTTCAATGACATATAACATGATTTCTAAACATGTTATTCAGAAAACTATTGCAGCAAACTGTGGCAAATTTCATTCTGAATCGAATGGTATATGATTTGTATATATAGAAGGAAAGTTAATATAAATTAAAGTGAAATATTTAGAAGAAGTAATTTCAAGTTACTTTTAGAAGGTGTGTACATTTAATTCAACATTCTTTAATCTTCAAGTTCAATTAATCGATTTAACGAAGCGTAATATGAATTACAACTGAACTGAATTGTAATTACGCAATCGTTTTTCTGAACTTACACATGTGCGACCTTCACCCGTCATTTTTATGACGTTTTGTATCAGGCGTCCGTCATTATTCAGATGTTCTATCCGAGGTCACAAAAACACATTACGCATATCATCGTGTGTTTATCATTATATTTTTTTATTAAAAAAAGCCAAAACAAGCATAAACGATATTTAAATAGCGAAAGTAAAGAAAGTTATATGATGTCTTCGTAAGGTGAAGATAAAAAATGAATTAAGCTATTGTTTTTTCTCCTACCTACTTAGATACTAGATATCATTTTAAGTAATTTTGATAATAACGTACTCAATGTCAAGTGATGCGATTAAACCTTTTGCGAATCAAGGCGAGAGATGTGTATGCAAACATAACAGATGATGTTTGCTTGTACATACGAATTCATACGAATTAAACATTTTATCTTATCTTATTAAACGGTGTTATCTTGTCAGCAACGAGTGTGTTTAGTGTTATATAATAATTTAAATAATGCTACCAAGGTCTTAAAAGTTTGTATTTGTTTCTGTAGGTGACCCATCTAGCTAATGCACTCCGCAAATACTCCTCCAATGTTGCTCCAGCAACAAAACTCTTCATCAATGGCGAATTCAAAGACTCGAAGGCCACGGAATGGGTAGATCTCCATAATCCGGCTACAAATGAGGTGGTTACCAAGGTACCACTTTCCACCAAGGCTGAGATGGACGCAGCCGTGGAATCGGCGAAGGAAGCCTATAAATCCTGGAGGCAAACCTCGGTTCTGTCTCGTCAGCAATTGATGTTGAAGCTGCAGGCTGTGATTCGCAGGGACATGAAGAAAATCGCTGCGAATATTACGACAGAACAGGGCAAAACCTTGGCGGATGCTGAGGGTGATGTCTTGAGAGGATTGCGTAAGTTTTTTTGGTGAAGTCAAGTTTGGTGGTTGTCAATTTCTATAGGTTTGTTTTTATAGAGGTTGTCGAACATGCCTGTGCTGCTGGTACTCTTCTGCAAGGTGAATCCCTGCAAAATATCGCCAAAGACATGGATATCGTCTCCTACAAGTTACCTCTGGGTGTTACTGCTGGTATCTGCCCTTTTAACTTCCCTGCTATGATTCCCCTGTGGATGTTCCCAATGGCTTTGATTGCTGGTAATACTATGGTGATTAAACCATCAGAGCGTGATCCTGGTGCGACTATGATGTTGATGGAACACATGCAGGAGATTGGAGCACCTAAGGGTCTTGTTAATGTGATTCATGGAACTCATGATTCGGTGAATTTCATTTGTGATAATCCTGACATCAAGGCAATCAGTTTCGTTGGTTCTGATGTTGCTGGTAAACATATCTACACCCGTGGAGCGGCTAATGGTAAGAGAGTACAGTCTAACTTGGGAGCTAAGAACCATGCTGTGGTTCTGCCCGATGCTAACAAAGAGGCGACGATTGAACAACTCGCTGGAGCTGGTTTTGGCGCTGCTGGTCAGCGTTGCATGGCTCTAAGTGTCGCTATCTTAGTGGGAGAGACCAAGAAATGGATTCCAGAGCTTGTGGCTCGCGCTAAACAACTCAGAGTCAACGCAGGACATGAACCTGGCACTGATGTAGGGCCAGTCATCACGCCGCAGGCTAAACAGAGGATTCATAGGTTGGTCGAAGCTGGTATTAAACAAGGAGCTAAGTGTGTTTTGGATGGTCGTGACATCAAGGTACCTGGTTACCCGAATGGTAACTTTGTTGGACCTACCATCCTGACCGACGTTACCGTTAACCAAGACTGCTACAAGGAGGAAATCTTCGGCCCTGTCCTTTCTATCATGACTGTCGACACCATGGAGGAGGCTATTCAATTGATCAACTCAAATCCCTATGGCAATGGCACGGCTATCTTTACAAACAACGGAAGCCATGCCCGTCAATTCGTCAATGAAATCGATGTAGGACAAGTTGGTGTCAACGTACCTATCCCAGTTCCATTGCCCATGTTCAGCTTCACGGGATCAAGAGGTAGTTTCCTGGGTGATTTGCACTTCTATGGCAAGCAAGGTCTCAACTTCTATACGCAAACCAAAACCATCACATCCCTCTGGCGTAAGGGTAAAGCAGAGGCCAAGCCATCAGTTGCCATGCCTGTTCACAACTAATTTAATTGACTTGAAACTTCAAAAACGTATATTTTGAAACTTTAACAAAATATGTTTTGAAACGTACAAACAAAAAATTGTAAAAAAAATGATCTGTGTTACTGAAACGCAATAATTAAACCTTAAATATTAACCTGCGAATAATTCTCAGGTTTCTGAATATAATTCCATACTTTTTGATTATTGTTTGATGATAAAATATGTAAGATATAAATAAAAATCGTAAAATCTATTGAACCTTTCTTAGAACTACGAAAATAAATCAAAATTAGGAATCAGTGTGGTAAAAAGTTACTATTTCTCTACAAACATCAATCCCACTTCTGATATAGATAGATAAGCAAGTTGTTTTTTCAAATTTCATTCGTAATCATCCCTTTGAAGGGATGCAAGGCTGTGTTTCCAGCAATTGAGTCTGGGACACCCCGACGACGATTACCGTAGACATGATCCGGGAAGTTTGGAGGTAAACCAATTTTTTCTTCTCGGAAGTCGTTAAGACTTGTTGTGACGAAAATGCCATGTCGGATTTCCATGTTTTTCTTGTGAACTTTAATGCCAGCTATCTTTCCATCTTTTTGGAGGTCTGCTCGCTAGGAGGTGCTTTTTGTTTGTTCTTCCGCCTCGGGCTATTTTAATTACAGGGTCTGATGCCATTCTTGTTCCATGTGTTTCACTCCCGTCCACGTTCACGAATCCATTCTTTTACGCCCGAAATACCACCGAGTCATTATTATAAAGTCACTTGTTTCCATTATTTAGTGACCCAATTTCTTAGAACTACAAAAATAAATAAAAATAAGGAATCAGTGTGGTAAAAAGTGACCATTCCTCTATAAACATCAATCCCACTTCTGATATAGAAGCAGTTACCATTGTTCTTTCAAATTTTATTCGCAATCATCCCTTTGAAGGGATACAAGGCTGTGTTTCCAGGAACTGAGTCTGGGACACCCCGACGACGATTATCGTAGACATGATCCGGGAAGTTTGGAGGTAAACCAACTTCTTCTTCTCGTAAGTCGTTAAGACTTGTTGTGACGAAAATGTCATGTCGGATTTCCATGGTTTTCTTGTGAAGTTTAATGCCAGCTAGCTTTCCATCTTTTTGGAGGTCTGCTCGCTAGGAGCTGCTTTGTGTTTATTCTTCCGCCTCGGCCTATTTTACTTAGAGGGTCTGATGCCCTTCTTGTACCATGTATTTCACTCCCGTCCACGTTCACGAATCCATTCTTTTACGCCCGGAACACCACCGAGTCATTCTTATAAGGTCTCTTGTTTCCATTATTTGATGACCCAATATCCCAATAAGGGACGGAAATTACAAGCACTTAACAAAGACAGCATGAAGTCCGGCAGACAGCGAGAAGGACCTGCAAAATTACCTGGTCCTCTACACTCGTTGAAATGAAGGAATAATCATATATCGAATGAAGGTAAAGTGAGGGTATATAAGACTGCAATGAGATATGTTTTGATGTACGCAGCAGAAGCCCGAGCAGACAGCAGTGTCAACAAGCAAATTGCTCGCTCCACCGAAATGAGGACTCTAAGAGTGAACAGTGGACTCACATTAAGGGACCAAACACGGAGCAACGATATAAGACAAGTTCTCGCCATCCAGGATCTAGCAAGATGGATGAGAGAAAGGTGGAAGCAATGGAATTCGCATGTTGACCGAATGAACAACGAACGCATCGTACTCTGGATAAAAAGCAGTATCCCCAATAAACAAAAATTACTAGGCCGTCTTAGTTGCAACGTTTGGGTCTCTCCAACGCGTTGGAGAGACTCGTGGAATTCCATCTCTCAAGAGACCCTGGGGCAATTCTGTAAAAACAGGTCCCAAGCCTAGAAAGAAGAACTACGAGAAGGACCCCCGTAGTTCTAAACAGTATGTGAATTGTCTTTATGTTCATTCGCGTAGCATTAAGTCTAGGTCTAGGGAAACTTGATTTCTTGTTGTAATAATTGTTTTCAGAGTCTTTAATGATTCCGAGTCCTCATAGGTTTACGAATCCATTCTAGAATACTAGAATACTTTCTGTTTATTTAGTACCTGATAAAATATATAAGATATAAATAAAAAACGTAAAATTTATTGAACATTTCTTAAAACTACAAAAAAAAATAAATAAAAATAAGAAATCAGTGCGTTAAAAAAGTGACCAATTTTCTACAAACTTCAATCACACTTCTGATATATAAGCAAATACCATTATTTTTACAAACTTGATGGTAATGTCAATTCTAGTGTACTAGTGTAAGGAGTGGCAGTGGGAAAATCTTTAACTTGTCTTCGTTTTCTTTTCCCATTCATAGCCATGGGGACCAGTAAAGCCATTCCTGCAGGAATCATTCCAGCACCCACCGCAGCCAACACAGCACTGGAATCAGATACAGGATTATCCGAAGATCCAGCAGCGATATTATCTTCGTTTTCCACTTGGTACTGTAGTTGGTTCGAAAGTGGATATGCCTTGATCCCATCTAATTGAGGACGGACTTTGACAGAAGGTCTTCTTGTAGGCCGCAATTTTAATCTCTGACGTTTGATATGGTGTTTATGAGCCGCTTCTTCAACAGACTGAAAAGTTCCATCAACTTGAAGTAAACCTCCATGGCTTGTAGTCATATTAATTCTTCCATCATTCAAGGGAGGTAGTACTGTAAGATGTACGGATTTATGCGTGTGTATAGTTTGAAGACCATTCCCCCCACCCTCGGGCACGGTATCACCGAAGCGTAGCGAGCGCTGCCGCGGGGTTTTCGGATATTTATAACCCTTAGTGGTAGACAATAACACCCACTCACCATCACCTTTGAAGGGATGCAAGGCTGTGCTTCCAGCTACCGAGTCTGAGACACCCCGACGACGATTACCATAGTCATGATCCGGGAAATTTGAAGGTAAACCATCCGTTATAATCCCATCCTCGTTCTGGTTATAATTAGAATGTTGATGATTCGGGTTATTACAGTTTGGGTTATCATTGTTATAAGGTCTCTTGTTCCCATTATTTGATCCCCCGTAGTTCTGAACAGTATGTAAATTGACTTTATGTCCGTAAGTAGCACTAGGTCTAGGGAAACTTGGTTTCTTATTGTAATCATCTTCAACCGAGTCTTCAACATCACCTTCCTCCAAAGGATCATCGTAGTAACCATTAGGTCGATGAGCAACACTCACTCCGACTGGTTTCAGAGGTTTCGGGAAGATTGGTCTTATAAAATCCGGCTGGGAGTTTTGTGAAAAACGATCATTGTAAGGACGTGAACTTTGAGAGTCATAGAACCCATGGTGATTGTTCTGCGTTTGGTATTTATCCTTCTTGGGTTTACCATGCCACTTTGAAATTTTGCTAACTGACCAGGGAACCGCCTCCATTGCAACCCACTCTTTTTGATCCTGCGGTCTTTGAATCTTGTCAAAATGCAATAGATTCCATGATGACTTAGACTTTTCCGGTTTGTCTTCTAAGCCAAAAACAGGAACTTGTTCATCTGAAGGAAGATCAACAAACTTATCGTCGAGATGCAATAAATCCTCGTTCCCATTCCCGTTTTCAGAGTTATCTCCCTGAATATTTAGTTTCTTAACATTCTCGGCGTAGGAATTTAAGAATTGCTTCAACCTTTTAGAATTCCCTTCCTCCGACCCAAGCGCGGGAAATCTGTCATGTCGATCAGAGACAAGATCCGGCTTCAGAGTCCGATGTTCAAAATCAGGTCGATGTTTAAACCTATCTTCTTTATCACCACGATGTGTGAAAGGTTTGTAGTTACTTTTAATCGATTCGAGTCGATCGATTCGATCGTTAGGTTGGTACGTTGACTGAAGTGATGGTTTGCGTGTATTCAGATCCCAGCCAGGCTCAGCTTCAATAATCCTGATCGGTTTTGATCCCGGCACGTCCAAGTCGTACGAACGCGTCGTGAAACAATACACAGTTGTTAGAGTTAGAATTGTGATCAATTGCACTAGGAAGATACGGCTCAAGACCGTCATCGTGAAGAGCTACGATAATAACTGAAGACGATTGCGGCACGCGTCATGAATTTATGCCAAGTACACGGCCACAATCTAGTACAGCGTGTCCCCTTCCAAGTTCTCATATGAAACGATACACCAAAAAACAACTGCGAACGCTTTTACTCTTTTCATGCTTCCGTTTCGCGGTGCTAAACGAACGCCAAACTCTCAAACAAAAGCAAAACTTTGAAATACTTTTTTCCTGTCTACGTGCCTAAAAACATGAAAAAATTATTTCTTAAAGTAATGCTTAATGTTTAATGAAGAAATGAAGAAGAACATGAAACAAAAACCTTCCGAAACAATAAACTAATGCGTTCTTTACGTGACAATGTTTGACGTTTGACGTTTACTAAAACGTGCAGTGAAACGTTTTTTTTGTCTCTGAAACATTGCAATAATGTGCAAATATTATAAACACATTTATGGACTTTAATTATCCTGTGCTAGATTGCGATTCTTTTGATTGTTGATTGAAATTTAACGCACTTCACGCATTCACTATTATTTGAAATTCTTTTCTTTGCACTCAAGTGTCGGTAAATTTTTGATAGCATGTTATTGTGTGCGCTGTCGTGAGCAATTAGTTTTTTAATTTCTTCAATTCACTTTGCATGTTGGTTATTCGGTCGGCAGGCCAACGCAGCATTGTCGACGCGCGAAACAAGAAAGCGCCGTTTAATGCGTCGCCGATTCGTCATTATTCATCTTCTTCTTCTGGCCGTTGTGCAGTGGAACGAATTTAAAAAATAAACGTTTTTAATCGACGCTGCACAATGCGAGCATTAAAATGAACAGATTTCGTGCATCTTCATCGTTCATTTTATCATATTTATAGTAATGCAATCGATATGTTTGATACATCATTAGAAAGACTAACTCTTCTATATTAATGATAAACAGTTAGATTTTAAAGTTGTCTATTTTGAGACATAGTTTTCAGGGATTAACTTTACCCTTTGCTCACTAACTTAACAGGGAAATGTATACAATATGTCTAATATCAGCATATTCTTTATTTTATAGTCTATTAAATGTTATATAGCCTATTAATTTTTTACTTGTATACGACCCTTTTTTGGCGGTGTATAGAGGAACGCGCCGTGGATCGCATGTAAACTGTCCATATACGAATTCTGAGTAGATGCGAAGATGAGACAGGAAACGCTACTCACGTCGAGCCACTCATAAGTCGCAATTTGTTTATGGACGATTTACATGGGATTCACTGCGCGCTCCTTTTCATACCACAAAAAATAGTCGTACATAACTCAAAAATTAATTATCAATACACCATTTAATAGACTATGAAATACGGAATATGTTCGTATATAACTCGTTAAGTACACTTTACCCCTTCATATTAAAAACAAAGGGTAAAGTCTACCTTAAATAATTCTATATAAAAAAGAAAAATTTAAATTTTAAATACTAATTATTAAAGTAGAAGAGCTATTTTTTGTTATATCACTCATTTCGATGGCATTATTATAAATATAGTAAAATAAATGTTAAAGACTCACAAACTGGATCTTTTCAGGGCTTAGGCGGCGTTTCGTCGATTTATGACGCATTTGTCTCGAAATCGCCCAACTATGCGCCAACAAGAGGAAACGGCTCACCGAAGAAGAACTCGAGGAACTTTGCCACACTTGATCTTGATCGTAACGCATGAATTGCACGCGAATTCATTTTGTGTTGAACAAGTAGTTCACTGCGAATGCATTGGATTTGAGTTACAGATTGTGCACAAAAGATTAGACTTTCCTTCTATAAGAGAAAAACATCGAAACAATAACAAAATAGGAACAATAGGAACAAAATAACAACTAATGTAAAACCACGAAAAACTAGTAAACACAAAAACAAAAACAAAAGGGTACTTTTATTGTCAGTTAAAAAAAAGTGTTTCAAATACTAGAACTAAAGATAAACAAGGTTAAAGTAGTTCAACCTGTAAATAATCTCAAGAACTATGCTTACAAATAATCTAATTGTAAATTATATCCAGCAAATCGTAGATTAAACTCTTGGAAAATGTTTTTAAACGTCAAATCAATTACCTTAAAGCAGTACAACCAATGCTATTGCAAGAAATTGCTTAGGAGCGTCGTTGATTGTAAAGAGTAAAAAGCAATCACGTTTAAGAGTAATGACAAAAGTTTAATCGACACATTAATCTCTTCGAACGAACGTTGCGATACAGTTAATTTATGTCTTTTCAATCCTTGGCTTCGTACAATGATTGTGGCTGGATTTTTGCAAATTTGTATGTAGCGGTGTGTATTAGGGGCACACGACTAGACTCCCGATGCAAGTAGCCCGATAAGCGGCGGGAAAAAGATTTAAATAACAGTAACTGCACGAACAGTTCTCGGGCACGAGCTGGTGTCTCGGATAGAGCATCGAGTAGTCGGAGTGCATCGAGATTTATGAACGAGGAAATACGGTTTGCAAGTGCAATCGCCCATCTCTCGTCGCGTCGCATCGTGTCGGCTGCTCGCGATTAACGGTTTTGCTAAAACTACATTTTTAAGTTTATAATGTTTATTTTATTTTTGATGCTGGAAAATGCATTCGTGATTCGTGATTTTTATGTCAATTTCGAAATGTATAACGTTTCATATACCGCGTGAGTTTTTTTTTGTTGTTGCGGAAAATGATATTCAAGAAAACTCAGTCAACATGATGCTCTTTTATTCTTGCTTCTCGCAATAAATATTAATAGGCTTTTTTAATTAATCTTGGGCGGTAAACGCCACTAGCACTGCGGATGGTCGCAGTTGATCTATTGTGCATGGACCAATACTATGGGCCAATAACGGAGACAATCTTTGAAAGGGCTAGCATCTCCTTGACTGACTTCCCCTTGAATTGAGCGGGACTTAGCGAGTCTACCCCGAAACCCCGAAACTTTATTGCCACTCTTGACTTTTTAAGTACGAATTTATGCACTGGGTGTTGCAAACCCGATTTTTTTACCTGGCCGCGATATTAAAAGAAAGTGCATGTCCGTCGCTCTCACCTTCACAACCAGCCGGCATTGGACAGTTCACCCCTTCGTCCAAGCTGAGCTTGTCACGTCAGCGCGTCGCAGCTGGCAATGCGCGGCGCCGACGCCTTCGGGGTTTCTTTATCATATCTTATGTATCAAAAGGAGATAGGTGATATTCCAACCCCTAAGAAAGATATGCCAGGTGCTAAATATTGTCCAGGCGTATCGCTCTCGCATCGAATATCACGCCTGAATATTTCATATATTGTTTTATTATTGCGTTAGCGACGCGCTGACGTGACAAGCTCAGCTCGGACGAAGGGTCGAACCGTCCAATGCGGGCTGGTTGTGAAATTTAATACCGCGGTCAGTTTCTGGAAACATTTAGTCCCCTTTATTGCACACTTCAAAATCCGAAAATTTTTTTACGACGTATGATTATTGGATTTACGACTTAAGCCAGTTTCGGACTTATTGGCTAGACCCTTGGATTCGTTCTAATTTGGCCCGTGAATTCCCTTTTATCCCCTTTGTTTCTGAACCACGAAAGTACCAAGGCCACGCTCGACCAAGGTAGGGTTAGAACAGAAGATAGGCGAACACAAAAGACCACGGTCGCCACCGTGTTCCACGCTGGGAGACTCGGAAAATGATACAAAAGTATCCAAACAAACAAATGCAGGGCTGGACTACCCGTCCAATGTGTAAGTCGAGGAAGAAGTTGTTGACGTCGCAAAGTTTGGGTAATAACTGATTTTTTATTTACAAAAATCCTAAAACTAATCATATACCAACGCCCACGAACTTCCCACCACAAAAAATTACACTAACAAATCGGCGTGGTGACTAGGCATGTCAAAAAATATCAATATTGATAAATATCGATATATCGGCCTCAAAATTTCGATATTTATCGATAATTTCATTTTCAATAATATCGATATATCGGTATCGAAATTTTTGATATCGTTTTGATATGTCATTGACGTAACCCCCATCTGAAAGGTATTCCGAGAAGTTCAAATTTGGCAATTTTTCCATATTTCAGGTTTTATATAATAATCTTAACCCATCGATATTTGTTGAAATCTTAAGATGTACATAAATATCGATGCTACTTTTATTTATCATAGTAATTAATATATTTGGTGAAACCCATATACAGATGGCGTTCCTGTAGATTTTCTATTTGATCGATATTAATAATATCGATATTTTCGAGACGATATCTCGATATCAATATATCGAAAACATGGAAAAATCGATTTCGGCAAATATCGATATTTCATCATCGCCTGACATGTTTAGTGGTGACTAAAATAAGCACACCTCCGTCCAATTAGGATGCACTGGTGCTTCTCTTTTCCGCACGCAATTCGTGGTGGTCCGCCACTTGTTCACGACTGTAGACCACCTAAAATGTCAACCAGCGTCGCTTTCATCCCCAAGATTTCTTGCCCTCAGTCGGACTCGTCTCGCCCGAGACGAGAATTTTCCGCACTAAAAGTTATATCAATCAGTAATATCACCGTTTTCACATTTCCTCTATAAAAATTCAATATTGAAAAAGAAAGACTTTTTAATTATATTTTTTCGAACAATAAAATAATATATAGAAAGCCCACCTGGGCAGCACAGTCGGTAGTGCTTCAGCTTACCACTCAGCCGGTCGGGGTTCGAGTCCCCGGGTTGGACACCACCCATTATTCACAATTAATCACAATTAAAATTCACAAAAATTCACACCTACGAGAACCACTCATCAAGAGATCTT
>JAODAC010017849.1:2005-20649 GCA_027575185.1 Mimaenictus wilsoni | reverse complement strand
GTTCTTTCACGCCAGACTAAATATTGATAATTTGGCGACAAATATAAAAAAGGGCTCAAACTTGCCTCGCCGTTCACCACAGTCTGTATATACTAGAATAATATACACATGTCTAGAAGATTATCTTATCAATGTTTTCGGAACGATAAATTCAACAAAATCTTTGGTTTGTGTCTCTAGTTATACTGTTTCTCACTGACGAATGTTGATTGATGAACTGGGAGCAGTTATTGTTGGCGCCAAGGACGCGGCGCTGCTAGGGACATTTTGCCCCTTGATACGTAGGGTTGCCAGGTTTGAAATGTGTGAAATAAATCAGTTCTTGTCCAGCCTTACCACGAGTAAGTTCTTTTACACCATTATTCCCACGCGTCCACTATTCTTCGTGTGTATTTCTTTGTGTTGTTTACTCTACTGGGCATATCAAATCTTCTTAAGTAAAGCTCCGCGAACTTACAACTCGCGGGGACATAATTTCATAAAGTCGCTTTGCGCATTTACAGTTATATTATCAAAAGGAAGGAAACACGTCATAGAAGAAATCAAATTGATAGACTTGGTAGGAACGGCAGAACAATTGTGAGTCTGAGAGGCAGCAGATATTTCTATGTTTTGGGCAAATCGATGAGTTGTTTCGACACAATTTAGACAACCTTCGGCCATTAAGTGGCAATAAAGTGATGATATCAATCAGCACAATGGTTCGAGAGAAAGTGCTTATTGTTAGTGCGACACAACGCCTGATTCACTTATTATTGTTTATAGGATTTGTTGTTTGCGTGATTATTTTTCATATTTATTGTAAATTTGTGATACAAATGATTTGAAATTTTAATTATCGTGTGAATTTTGGTTGAATGTTTATTATACTCGTGTGTTTAGAGTTTTTACAGCTGAGCTAAAAGTAGTTGTTGTTTTTTTCGTAATTTTTGTTTTCAATAGATGTCTGTTTTTGTGAATTCAATATTAGGACAACAAGTTAGGAATTTGATGGCATCGTAGTATTGTTTAGATGAGTCTTTGCTTTCGAGAAAATGCATTTAACTTAGCTATCTCCCATAGTGATTTTTTGTACACAAGATGCAACTCTTCAAGTTAATGTATCGATGCTAGATACACACGAGTGGTAGTTCGTCTCCCCATCCCCATGTGTAGATTTGTATACAGTAGGAATTTTGTAAACTTGTTTCGGTTTTTGAAAAAATATATTCAGTCTTAATCATAACTTGGTGGAAGCAAGTCTAGAGCATAACTTGGTAGACTTTGGTTGGGTTAGAGTTTCGCCACTCGTATTAACTCCCTCGTTAAGGTACCTCAGTCAAGAGGTTGCTTTCTAAGTTGCGAAACTTAGAAATAATCCATACATTGCATCCGGACTCCGATCCACAACAGATTATTGTGGCCCTGATATTTTCGCACATTGTAGTAGATTTATGCAAGTCACTCCAATAAAGGTGTACGACTGGAGGCGCCAGAGAGAAATGATAGCTTAAACTAATCTAACTTGACCTATTTAATATGAAATTTCTTAAATTTTGGAAATCTTTAGTTCATTGGTAAAATTATATGTATATCCGGTCTTCCAGCTTTTAAGACTTTAGACCTAATCAATACATTTAAAAGGTTTGATTGTTCTTTCGAGTCGTTTCATCTAAGCATCAACCGAAAGAACCGATTTATTTAATGGTACTTCTCCACTTAGAGTATTTTACTTCAACAGAACGCAAAACTACCAGTTGTTGCGTTTGGTACTTGTAAGTTGGGTTGATTTCGAGTTACTGAAGCTGGCAAGGCATGGGCGCAAATCTGGTCAGCCAATTTCTGACTAGAATTACCTGTACATAATTGGAAAGAGGATAAGATTTGGTCTCTGTAAAGAAGTTATCACTTCAAAAACTGCAAAAAATAATCGTCAGATATGTGAGGGGTACGGTGTACCGTTGATTGCGAGTAATGATGGAATTGTTTAGGAATGACGAATAGTTTTATTATCACACAAGTAAGTAAAATAGTTAACAATGGAAATACGAAGGAAACAACGATGTTGCGCGTTCGACAGCAGAAAACTAAGTCCTCTAGGTAAAGAAATATAAAGACCTCGAGGGTGCATTAAAGAAAGTGCGATAGTATAAGTACAGGGAGTATAGGGAGAGAGCGCTAGAGTCGAAGAGAAAGTATACCTGCACTTGGGATGCATGGGAAGAGTAAAAACAGACGTATAGCTTTGGTAGATTTGCAGAGTTGAATTTGAAAGAATAGACAGTGGAAAAAAAAACTTGAAGAAATACAAAATCTAATACATGTTAAAAGTGTGGCAGGACCGCCACATATGTATATATTAATATTTAATTAGATCTATTCAAGGGAATACTAGCCTCAGTGTAACGACGATATTTTGATCGTCCCCACAAATCTTGGTCAGCTCCAAATGTAGCAGCATCCTCGAGAGTATCTGGTAATCGTTCACCCAGTGTTTCAGGCAAACAGATAGTAAACATAAATGCCAAAAAAACAAGTGAAGCATAAATCATATAAGGAATTGTTATATTTATAGATATACCCTGAAATACAAAAGTCAAGAAAACGAAGTTTACTGTGTTTTTCAATACTTACTAATGCAACAATATAAGGTCCGAATATACAAAATGAATTCTCAATCATAGACGCTAGTGCTGTTCCAGATTGTCGTACGCAAGTCGGACAAATCTCAACAACAAGCAACGTTATAGATCCAAAAGCCAAAGTTGCACAGCCCTTTGTGCAAATATGAATAATGATCATAAAGACATTTTTCGATGGATCTAATAAAAAAAATAGAAAATTAGTTGTTTTAAAGAAAATTATTCGGTAATCGGTAAACCTTTCAAACAAAGGAGATGCAAATCAGTTCATTCCAAAGTTAAATCATTATTGTACGTTTGTTGACTTCTGTTTTAGAGTTAAACCTACCTTGAGCTATGAAAATCATAGTAAAACACCCCAAACATATAAGAAGTAAACTTGTTAAAGCCACCATTCGTCGTCCAAAATAATCACAAGCATATTTATTGATGATAAATATCGGTAATTCAACCAAACCCAAGAAGAAATAGTTGAGATAAGGATTTCCTGCCAAATTAGTCGCACTAAGTATCAGACACATATAAACCATGCCTTGCGCTGATATTGCAAAAACTAAAATAATTATATTCTTGGCAAGACGTTTACTCGAAAATAAACTCAATATTGTATGAATTTTCTTTTCATTTTCTTCAATATTTCCATTTAGTTGTTCATGCATATTTAATGGTAATTCCTTTCTGTTAGTTTTTGCAATTTTTTGCAAAGTTTTAACACAACGTTTCATATTACGAGATGCTAACCATCTTGGTGATTCAATCATGTATCTAAAAATATTTATCAAGTCATAATTATCGTTTAAATGGAAATTAAAACATTACTTGCGTAAAAAGACGAAAATAATTAAAGGAATAATTGTGATAAGATTGAAAGCAATCCATTCGCGTTGCCACCACATGAAAAGTGGTGTTAGTGTTACGCCTAATGCCCAACCGTAACCAAATAGCATTTCCACAAATGCCCGATTATTAACCGCTGAAATTTCCATTGCAACAATTAAAGGACTTTGAAATACTGCCGTGTTTGGCAGTGAACAAACAAAACTTGAAATGAAGAATACAGTTAACCAGGATGAAGTGAAAACGCTTGTAATCCGGCCAATAAAGAGCAAGCTTAGAGAGATGAAAAATGTTGGTCTTCTACCAATATTATCTGCTAATTGGCCGAAAACTATTGTTCCAATCATTTCAGCGACACGACTCAAAGCTAGGACATTTGTTGGTATCATGTAGTTATCGCAAACCCAATTATTTTGTATTGACGCAGTCATATCATACCATGTATGGTCATATTCCCAGCCTTTATCACATTTTATAGTCTCGTTTAGGTTTTGATTAGGAATATTCGCAAAACGAGTACATTTTGAATAAGATTCAATGCCGCTATTTTTAACCCTGCAAAATAATAAAATATAAATTAAATCATTTAAAAATTATTCCTTATAAAATTATTAATAAATTACTAGGAATTAATTAAAGTTGCTTACATGGGAACTGTCAATTTTTTCCACTCTTCTATCGAGTAATTCGTATATTCTCTTCCTGGGACATGACACCAATGATTAGGAACATCCAAACTTATAATTTTTGCAATAAATTGCGTTGAGACTAAGAAAGAAACAATGGTTACGAAAATCACTACAAATCTTCTTTGAAATAGACCAGTTTCTCCGATTTCTTTGAGAATTTCATCGAAAGATTGTGTGTCACTCTTTCCTTCCTCCATACTTTCTTAATAACCAAGTACAATTTATGAACAACTTTGAACAACTACTTCGGTTTTATCCTTTTTTTTTAATATAATGATGCTATTAAAAATATTCAAGCGATGTATTCGAATTGTAATGATTTAAGCGATATTGGATACGTTGTTATTTTTGTCAACACGTCATATTATTATCAATGGTAATGGAAAACAAACTGGAAATACCAATATTCCTGATTAAGTGATTAAAGTTGATTTTTAATGAAATGTGCCGCCTGGTGAAGTGGTGTTCAGCAAAATGTTTTTAAGTCCTAGGCACAGTTGATAAACAGAATGTTGAAATGTGGTATTTCAAGTAAAATTGTTAATAATAATATTTGGCAAAAATATATTGCATGTTGTTAGCAAGGTAATTTTTAATTATTATATTTTATTATTATAGAATGCATGCGTCGTATGTTTTTAATGGGTGTATTTGACTTCCCGATATACATATCTTTATAGGCAGTTGGTCTTTGTTGGCTTTTTTTGGATTTTTTACACTTTGACTAATGCTTTTCGGTAATTCTAATTTTAAGTTATGACGTACACGCTTTTTGTTTACAAAAACTTTGTTATTAATCCTAGGCGGTCAACGCACAGTGGTTCACTTTGTAAAAAAGCTGGATATAATACTTTCTGTGAATTATAGAGAATCATATTGATGATTTTGAACAAAAATGATCGCCATCTGTAATGATATAGATCCATTTTCCAGATCACATTTTTTGTCTGTGCTCACAATCAGTTTAACTCTCGACTTCGATGATAGCCGTCTGGGCGCGATTTAATTACCATAGTGTGGCCGCAGTTGAAGCCGTATATCGAGGACTCGATGAATTGAAGCAAGCCCTGATCACCATTTCGAAGCATCCATTATTGCATCTTAATGGTCCCATTCCCAGGGCGCTCCTCATGGCTTCGATGCAGTCATATTTTGCAAACCTTAAACTGATACAATTAAATATTATGAAATTTTAAAAAGAAGTAACATTAGGAATTAACTAAATTTTAGATTTACAAGGTCATTTATCATACAAAAATAGTGATATTCGAAAATTTCAAGTATTCAACTTCATAAATATGTTATTTCACTAAAACAAAGCGTACGTTTAACTGAATTATATAATTTTCAAGGAAAATACTTGCATGTTCAATAAGAGTAACTGATTTTTTCAGTAACAGAATTCCTATTCAAACTCATATAATGTACACCTTTTGGGCTGGTCTTTTTAATAGAAACAAATTTATTATATCCTTATTATAACACAAATTACCACGTCAAAAGTGAGTATCATTAAGAGGTATTCGCACTTCGTAAAGTTTGCCAGTTTTACGTGATTTCGTCCTCCCCCAAACATCTTGATCAACACCAAATGTAGCAGCATCCTCCAGAGTATTCGGCAATCGTTGACCCAATGTTTTAGGCAAAAATATTACAAAAAAAAATGCCAGAAACATTAGAGCAGCGAAAATCATATAAGGAATTGTAATATTTATAGATGTTCCCTGAAATAAGACCATTAAGAAAGCGAATACCAATCGAAACTTTACAGTTTTTAAGATACTTACCAAGGCAATAATATACGGTCCAAATATACAAAATGAATTCTCAATTATAGACGCTAATGATGTTCCAGACTGACGTACACATGTTGGACGAATCTCAACAACTAGCAACATTAAAGATCCAAACGATAAAATTGCACAGCCTTTTGTGCAAACATGAACAATGATCGTATATGCATATTTCGATGGATCTAATAAAAGAAAATACAAAATTAGCTGTTTTCCAGTTAATTAATCAGTAATCGGCAAACTTTTCAAACAAAGGAGATATAAATCAGTTCATTCAAGAGATAAATCATTGTTGTAAGTCTGTTCTAAAGTTAAACATACCTTGAACTATGAAAACCATAGAGAAACAACCCAGAAATGCAAGAAATAAACTTATTAGAGCTACGATTCGTCGTCTAAAACGATCACAGGTATATTTATTGGTGATAAATATGGGTAAATCAACCAAACCCAAGAAGAAATAATTGAGATAAGGTTTTCCTGCAAAATTGTTGGCGCTGAGTACCAGGGAGATATTAACAATCCCTAGAGGTGATTTGCAAAAACTAAAATAATTATATTCTTGGCAAGACGTTTACTCCAAAATAAATTTAATATTGTATGAAATGAAAAGTAGAAGCACAATAAAAGTAAAATAGCACAGCGATAGAAAAGCCTAGGAGAAATTACAAAACTGGAAGTAAGCAAATTGTGCGGGCTATAGATTTTACACAGCTTTACGAAAAAATGTGCATTACAGATGCGTGGGTAGAAACCCCACATACATAATCAACTATTACTCCTATGTATTCAATGATTCAGAACCACTTCCAGTTGATCCACTCGCAAATTCTTCGGAAACCTGTTCTTGGTTGGCAGTTCGTTTATACACATCTTGCTGTAACTTACTGTACAATAAAGGATATCCTCTGAAAACAGACGAGACCACTTCCTTCGTCAGCACAGCCATCTCACACCAGTCGATTGCAACCACCGAAACATTTCGTACTTCATCCTCAAAAAGGCACATTTCTCCAAAAGAACTACCTTCGCATAGATGGCAAATCTATTCAAATAAACAATAATTACTCTAAATCACTGTCTTTTAAAACATAATTATATCATGTTCATTTTAAAATGTATTTAAAAAAAGTAATAATTACTTCTTTTCCAGAAGACGTAAAAATAGCAACCATTCCACGATAAATAAAATACATGGAATTATCACTACCTTCGGACATAATCACCTCCATGGGCATGTAATAAACACTGACTAATCGTGCTGTGAGTTTGAGGATAATATCCATGGGCATTCCATTGAAAGTTGCAGATTTGTCGATTAACTGAGAGTACAAACCGACAGACAGTTCATGCTGGAGGGATAATGGTAGAATCTCGAACATATCCTGCTCGTTGATCTTGTTCTTTTCATATAGATACTGTAGATAACTGAAGATGCATTTTTTAATTAAATGGGAAAGATTATGATTTTGGACATAGCTTTCCATTTGTATTCGTATCTCCATGTGCTTGTAGAATAAGTGAGTGTATTTTGGGATCACATACAGAATGAATGCTAGAAATATTAAATGAATATTAATTCATGTAATATAACTTAATAGATTAATGTTAGAGTATTATTTAATGAATAGCACATTTTTAAAAGACTAGTTTTGATGCAATAAGCTAACTTTACGACAAATTTAAGAGAAGGACGAAATCGCTTAGCGACCTGATGATGGAACTAAAATGTAAAATTCAAACTTTTGTAGAAATTGTAGGAATCGTATTTATGCAGTAATTGATTTTCTATTAAATGTAGTTTATTTTAGTATATCTTATGAATCCCAAACTGAAAAGCGCAAAATCGAAAAAATACACAAATAGAGGGTAGTTAGCCCGTTGCACTGACGAAATGCAGAAATGCGCGATACCGGTGCAGCGTGTCAATTGTTTAGGGGGTGCGCACAACACCACTATTATATTCTAATAGAAGCCACCTCTCCTAGGGCCACTTGTTCCGGTTAGCTACACGACGGCAACGCCAAAAAAGCTATATTATAACGGATGAAATATGAGTTTAACGGTACCCCAAAAAAAAAGAGTTGAAAATTTTCACATTTTAGTTCACCCAATGATACTTTAGGAAAGGAAATATATTAATTATAATTTAATGAACCATATACCAATAGATGTGTGGTTAAATAATTAATCATTTTGGAAAGTCTCTTTAAATTTGATTCACATACACCAAAGTTAGATACGTCTAGAAATTTAACCTTCAATTCTATTCCTTTATTTGTTCTTCAAAAATGTTTAAAAAAAGAAAACAAAGCAATTTCTACCCGTAGTTTTCTTAATTTCAAACTAATCAATGCTTTATAAGTCCTACTTACCAAAAAGCGACAGTTCCAGAACAAAACCACCCACCACACAGATTATATAAACAATCATTGCACTTATATCATAAGCTACGTAGTAATCCATGTTGAAAATGTTAAACAATCCAAGTAGTAAACCTTCCAGAGTAAAAAAATGCTGCTCCATAAATACAAATTGTATTTCGTACAACCAAAACACCAAACCAAAGGCAGAAACAACCCAGGAAATTGCTGACAACTGATTAGTTTGACCATTGGTATGGCTCTAAAAAAACATGAATCATTACTTTCAGATCTTATTCATAGATTATTCGAAATACTTACAACATACAAATTATGGGCATAGTGCACACATCGAGGTAATCGCAGTAAGATTATAAATGGAGAGTATTGCAAAAGGGTTGACTCTGGATAAATAGTGTGCAGATGAAGAGAATAACAGGTTGTTGCAATCACATCCACGAAAAATGTGGTGTAAATGTAGCGTTTGGCAATTGTAGCGTAATCGCAAACAATAACTTGCGTATTTGCCAATTGAAAACCACTTAGAAACGTTAATATAATATCCAGGTAATTGAATGCCCCAATGATGTAGCAGGTCATATGACCGGCAATAGGAAACCGGGCAATAAAATTGAATGGAAACAAGAACATTATTAGAAAGATTATGCACATGAAGAATTCCCAAATTGTTCTAAAAAAGAATATTTGAAGAATTACATTTGGTAAAATGTTATAAATGTTACAAATAATAAGAAAGATACAAAACAATACCTATATACAAAAAGTTACAAAAATGATGCAAAATGATACAAAATTAATACAACAATGATATAAATAGTGGTGATGCAAATGTGGGATGGATGTGTTAAGCCAATTTTAATATATGGAGTGGAGGTGTGGGGTGTATATGAGTGGGAGAGTGGTTGGAAAGAGAGCAAGGGTGGTTCCTGAAGGACCTAATGAGGTTAGAGAGGTCTACACCAAATTATATAGTCCTGCAGGAAACCGAAAGAATGAGTGTGACGTGGGAGTCGAAATGTAGAGGAATAAGGTATGAGGAAAGGTTAGTGCAAATAGGAGACAAACGTTTGGTGAGGCAGGTTTGGATGACAGGATTGAGTACTAGGGAGAATGCATGGGGACAAGAGAAAAAGAAGATGTATGAGGCAGGCGGGTTATCGGAGACGGCGCCGGTGGTGGGGCAGTTATGGGAGAATAGGGATCGGTGGAAACGGTAATGAGGATGAGAGTCTAGGAAGTCGAGGAACAAATTAGGCATGGTCACATGAAGGGAAGCGCCTATAACCCAGAATATAACCAGGCAATTCCAACTGTGGGGAGGAGGCCGGGATATATGGCTGCAGAGAAAAAGGAGCGCTGGAAAACGTGACCTAGCACGGGCAAGGTGTGGTTTGGAAGAGAGAGGATGGAAAGTATGGATGGGAGACGAGCTTAGAAAGTGTGTACTATGTGAGGAAGGATGGGAGACTTGAAAGCACCTAACAAGGGAATGCATGGGAATGAATCAAGAATTAGAGAGACATACGAAAGGGAGTGAATGTGATCGTGGGGAGGTTAGGTGAGAGCGGCGATGGCGTCGCCAGGGTGTCCGCCATAATAACGAGAAAAAAGAAGAAGGGAAGCTCCACTGGGGACTACTACGAGTGTCCGGGCATGATTGAAAAAAAATGGTTTAAAGTTTACAAAAATATATATTGGGAAGGAAGCAGGAAGATATGTATATATATATAAAAGTTGATTTTGATATAAATAATTTACCTAGCCAAACTGAAGGGATGTATCACATAATTTTTCATTTTTAGTTTACGAACGTTCTCCATCCGCATAACATAAGTAGATTTATACGTTGCAACCGCGCGTGGATTTTCCTGCCATATCATAATTGCATTCCAGAAGAAACGTCTCGCAGAAATGCACCAACCGACTGTAACCATTTGGCTGAAACCCAAATAGGAACACTATGATTAAGTAATTGAAATGTTTAAAATGTAATCTATTGATTTACGCAAGGGCAAATGCATTCTCTTCGGGTTCCAGTTCGCATTCATGCGTAATTACAGCACGTTTCTCCTGCCTCGTCATTCTCGTTTTCAACCGCCTCATTTTGCTGATATGTTTTCGTCTTAAGACACAATACTGACTGAATTTTGTCAGTATATATTATATAATATTTTGTCAATAATGACCGTTACTATAGCAGTTTAATCAACTTGAAATTTATTTTTTGTAGAATACAACTCCTAAATAAACTCTGGGGAATGTATTCCCTCCAAAATTATGTCACACTACCGCTGTTCTACCGCTGTTGCCAGGCCTGACAGCTTGCGCACCTCGCTCACCACAGGTCTTCAACCGCACAACAGTTATTGGGAACTGTTGGATTTCCTTGGAAAATAAGAATCTTTTTAGCTTTTATGTTTTACGATGCCAAGTGCCGATTTATTAGGGGTCTGGACAATTTTGAAACTGTCAATATTGGAGGCACTTGGCAGATAACTGTGTTGTGTGCGTGATTATTTTTCATATTTATTGTAAATTTGTGATATGAATGATTTGAAATTTTAATTATCGTGTGAATTTTGGTTGAATGTTTATTATATTCGTGTGTTTAGAATTTTTACAGCTGAGTTAAAAGTAGTTGTTATTTTTTTTCCTAATTTTTGTTTTAAATAGATGTCTGTTTTTGTGTATTCAATATTAGGGCAAGAAGTTAGGAGTTTGATGACATTGTAGTAATGTTTAGATAAGTCTTTGCTTTCGAGAAAATGTATTTAACTTAGCTATCTCCAATAGTGATTGTACACAAGATGCAACTCTTCAAGTTAATGTATCGATGCCAGATGCACACGAATAGTAGTTCATCTCCCCATCCCCATGTTAGAATTGTATTTGGTAGGGATAAACTGTAAACTAGTTTTGGTTTTGAAAGAATATAGTCAGTCTTAATCATAACTTGGTGGAAGCAAGTCTTGATCATAACTTGGTAGACTTTGGTTGGGTTAGAGTTTCGACACTCGTATTAACTCCCTTGTTAAGATACCCCAGCCAAGGGGTTGCTTTTCTAAGTTGCGAAACTTAGAAATAATCCATACATTGCATCCGGACTCCGATCCACAACAACTGTGGATTTATGGCGCGTGAATTTGGGCATTGTTAGAAAGACGTGAGAAAGTGCAACCAATGCTATTAGGCTTTGTTTGAGCACGTTCGTGGCTGCATTTCGTTCGTCAATGGATTCCCTGCCGGCCGAGGTTGTCGCGGACCTCGGTGGTCCCAAAATGTGCGAGCCAGATGTCTTAGTTTTGCTAGGGAAGTTGGTAAGACTTTCTGGGCACACTCTGTGTGACGTAAGAGAGAGCGAGTGGTAGGCGACGTGTGCTCGGATTGGTCCAGGGTAGGTTCGTGAGGTGGAAGATTTTGGGGGAAAGTGTTGTGGGGGTGTGGACCCCAGCCGATGTAATTGTAAATTTGTATAGAGTCAGTCACAAGCCATACTTCGACGGGTCTACTTCTCTCCGCAGCGCAATCATCACTGTCAACGAACGGGTAGTTCGGGTCCTGCAAAAATAAAAGACCTTCGGCGTTTTCGTCTAATTGTAAGGTTGATGTTGTCAGCAGGCAGGCTGTTAGCAACAGCAGTACACATCGTTTCCAATATCACAAAGCTCATCTCTTCCCTTGCGCCCGGCAGGTCTGACATACGGTATATAATAAAGTACGTTCGTAATCTCAAACACTTGAAGAACATTCTTGTACAAAACTATAAACAAACTTCAACTAAACGGTCAAATATAAACAAAAAACACTATCGTATTCCATTATGAATACAAATATAATCATACCACTTACGTCCAATATATTTTGATAAAATACCATCTCTAGTTACATGAAAAAATGCAATATCTAAATATAAACAACAAAAAAGAGCTTATAAACAATAGTAGTACATTTAATCAAGAGTACATTTGCGCATCATTTACTGAAGTCTCATCAAAGAAGACACAAGTTCGTGAGCGTTTTCAGAGAACGATGGCTGATGAAAGAAGATCAAAATCATGGATTATCTACTGCATTTTCTTTATCATCATCAGCATTTGTATTGTATTATACGCCGTTGAAATGATTTCTCATTCTCGTTCAAAAGAAGCTATATTGTATAAACAATGCACCATGAAATTATCGCAATGTGATTATGGTAAGTATATTTATAATTTTTATTATTCACTATAAATATATTTATTATAGAGCTGAATAAAGTTGATCAAAAATTGATTAACGCTAAGAAAGAGCGTGATATTTATAAAAATGGCACCAATCAAACGTTAGAGGATTATTTGACTTTGCATCTTGATGAAGGAGAAGACATCTTTCCGTCTAATCACAAAAAGTACAAATATTATATTGATTCTTCTGCATCAGGGTTGAATATTTCTATATTTCTTACGCCCACTCTTGTTCTGCTGATTATTATTAATTAATTATTAGTTTTACAATAATCAATTCATTGTTTTTGGAGATTTAGAGTTATAGAATGTTATTCATGCTTTCCTTAAATATTTATGCTATTTTTTGCATAATTCTTTCGTATTTTACTTGTTTATTCTCTTCATTGTTATTTATCAACGAAATTCTTTAAGGGTTGTTAACTGTAGGTATAAATAAGCTAAATAAACTGTGTGTAAGAAATGTTGAGTTTTTTTTATATTTATTGTCATATTTGTGTTGTGAACCGTTATAGGTTTTGATTATCGCGTTAATTTTAATTGAATGTTTATTACATTCGTATGTTTAGTACCATATGAAATGTTTGACTATACCACATGATCGATACGCTTATATAATTAATTTGAGTTAGAATTTAAAATTTTATATTTATACATTGAGTTTATAAGGGGTAGACTTTACCCTTCGCTGACGCTATGAAGTAGTCAAATGTATGCAATGAGTTATACGTTAGCTTATTCTCTGTTTCAGAATCTACTAAATAGAATATGGGTTATTACTATTGTAATTGTGTTAGTGTCTTTTTTAAAGGTGTATATAGGATTGCGCAGTGGAATGCACATAATTTGTTCACAAACGTTGCGTTCGGAGAACGCAACTCTTATATGGACGATTTACATGGAGTCCACTGCGCGCTGCTATATACACCCTCAAAAAATAATTTTACACGATACAGATTTTAATAATCTATATACCATTTAAGAGATTATAAAACAGAAAATATGCTGATATATGATTAGTCGATTACATTTAACTTTTCCATACCGCCAGCAAAGGGTAAAGTCTATCTTTGATAATTAATGTAGAAGAGTTAATCTATCCAATGGTGTATCATATATTCCGATATCATGATTCTAAACATGTTAAAATTCATCATAAAAGATGCGAAATATGTATTTTTCACCATTCAATCTAGCGCTGTGGCGATTTATGACGCTGTTTTCTAAAAATCGGTCCACTGTGCGGCATCGCAGTTTTCATAACCTCCTTCACAAAATTTGCCACCTTATTGTTTACTGTTTGTTTGTGTATTGTTTACTGGTTTCATTCGCCCCATAGTAGTAACAAATTGTTAACATAAAAATGAGTGATATGTTACAACTTCTAACACCAATAAAAGAACTGGTCACACTTTACAAGAAGCATAACAAGTCCTCTTTGGACATCCATCATTTAGTATGCAACAATTGCAACACATGGCTAACGAAGCCCGTATATCTCACCAACAACAGCGAAAATGTGTGCAATCCATGTGCGAAACTCCAAGACGGCGAGAAACTACGCAACGTTTGCCTGGAGAAACTCCTCGAGGGAAGCACCTATCCATGCAAATACAACGCATACGGTTGCCACATTTTCGACGCTGCTATACAAGACCATGAGGCTGTATGCAACTACAATATTCGCTGTTTCTGCAATGAAGTCGTAGGTAATCGCAACAATTTAATCGAGCATTTGAAGAACAAACATGCCATGGTGACTCTGCAGCTGATTAAGCCTGTAGCCGACGTGACTGTAACGAAGAACAACTTGAAAGAATCGACTTTTTATCCGTTCTGTCGACAGGCAGGAGAGACTCAACTTATTGGCCTGGTTCAGTACTCCAAGTCTGAGAACCAACTCAGCGTGTCTCTTTACAATGCCAGTGAACTTCCTCGTAATATCAACTACGTGATTAAGATTAGCATTGATGGGACAGAGTATATTAGACAAGGAAACGTTAGTAACACGTTTTTGGAACCTATTGGTAAAACTACATTGATAATACCGAACCTCGATGAAAAATGCGGCTCATTTTTCTGTTTTAAAATCTATTTTGAGAACTATCATAACTTTGAACCATTTGAGAAGAACTTTCAAACAATGATCAAGGATTATGAGTGCCCTATTTGCCTGGAAACTATCACAAATGCGTGCTACCAATGTACGAATGGGCATAATGTCTGTCCTGATTGCCATCAGAACATCACGCTTTGTCCAATTTGTCGTTTGCAAATCAACGGGTATCGTGTCAACACCAAGAATTTAACTTCACAGATTCAACGATTGTGTAAGAATTTCACCAATGGTTGTTTCGTTCATGATCACATTGCTGAGATTGAAGTGCACGAGAGGAAATGTGCGTTGAGGTTAATTGCTTGTGATGTTTGTAAGATGGAAAAGATGGATAAAGCTACTTTTCTAGAGCATATGACTGCCAAGCATGATATTCAAACTTTGACTCAAACGCCAGCCGTGGTGGAGCCTGGATATGTTTCATATCGTGGAATTGTTCTGAAATTGGGATTTAATCAGATTTATGAAGATATACACTTTAAAGCTAGTTGGTATTTGCGTCTTATTTATGGCTTTGATCAAGCAGCTGCGTATGATTATACTCTTACAATTGAAGTATCCGGTCAGACTTTTACTATTAATAGAACAATTCAGGATAATGAGAAGATGAATTGCGTGTACTTCGATGACATTCCTGAAAATATGGAAGCTACGTTGACTTTGAGCTTGGGAGAGTATTTGTATAAAGTTTCTTCCAAGAAAAATTCCATTTAATCCTTTTTATATTGCTATAGCTTTATAGATCTTTTGTAATTGAGTTTGGTTAAGATGGTTTTGTATTTGTTTCTATATAAATAAACTAGGTAATAATCAATTAAATGGTGTATATTTACTTCCATTGAATAGGTTGATTTTAACTAAATCTGATATATGTAAAATGGTACTCTTTTTCCAGTTTTTTATCAGTTATCAGACTTTTTTGGTATCCGTGTAAGGACTTAATAACCGGCTATAATTTATGGCATTTACTTTTATTTACCCGTATTTTTAATATACGGTAATTACCGATTTTTAAATTTGTAAAAATGATTTGGCCCGGAAAATTTAGTTTTAATTAAAAAGGACAGCATTTAAAATCAGGAAATGCAATAACATTCCTCAAAATATATTTAACTTTCGACATAATTAAGTTTAAAATCTACGCATTTAAACAATTGTTATTATCTCGAAAACGATTAAACTTCAAAATGTTTTGTGCTTTTCTCATAGAGATTGCTGTCCTCTTTCATTTGATACCATTTTCAGCTTCATCGGAGAAACTTTATCTTTTTTGCCAAAAATCAGTCAAGGGGTTAGCCTTGACTGATTTTTGGTGAAAAAGATAAAGTATTTCTGATCGGGGAAAATATGATCTTATATGAGAGAGGACAGCATTTTGAATGGGAAAATGCAAAAACATCCTCAAAAAATGTTCAACTTTCAAGATAAATAAGTTTGAAATTCATACATTTACACAATTGCAATTTTCTCGAAAACTATTAAATTTTTGCAGGATGTTTTCTGATTTTCTCGTAGAGATTGTTATCCTCTTTCATTTGAAACCATTTTCAGCTTGATCGGAGAAACTTTATCTTTTTTGCCAAAAATCAGCCAAGGGGTTAGCCTTGACTGATTTTTGGTGAAAAAGATAAAGTGTTTTCGATCGGGGAAATAATGGTCTCGTTTGAAAGTGGAGGACATTTTGAATTAGAAAATGTAAAATCATTCACAAATAATGTTTAACTTTCGAGATAATTAAGTTTAAAATTCATGTATTTAAACAATTGTTATTGTCTCGAAAATGATGCCTTCTCTAGTCTGAAAAGGGATAGCATTTTAATTGGGGAAAATTAACGCCATTTCTCTGCAGCGTAGCGATTCAGGCTACAACAATTCAATGCTACAAATAAAATTGGAGGAAAAATAAGAAAATATACAAATCAAGATATCGAATTTATTTATAAGAACCACACCAGCAATGCAGACACATAAATTTTACTCAAACACTACACTCATCAACACCCCTACTACCCTCCTAACAACTGTCTAACTGTACTATCCACAGCGGCATCCAACGCACTCAATCCCTCATCATCCTTTAGCGCCGTATCGGCGCCCAACTGCATCAACAATTCAACGCATTCGATGTGGCCGCAACTGGAAGCATAATGCAGCGCAGTTTGCCCATCCGAATCCCTCGCCTGAACATCAGCGCCGCGTTGCACCAACAGCGAAATAATCTTCGTACAACCGCGATCCGTTGCCCAGTGAATATATGCCAGGCCATCGTCGTCCAGTTTATTCCAATCAAAGTTGTTCTCATATTTGGAATGGGGCTCGTTTATTAGCAGATCGACAGCATTAGCGTCGCCAGCTTTGACCAAAACGGTCAGTTCATCGTCGTCGTCATCACTGTCACTGTCCGATGGTTTCTGTAAGGTAGAAACGGTAACCCAACTTTCTTTGCTATGGACGAGCGTAGACGATGATTTGTTGGTGTACGTCGGGTCGAGTTGATGGACGAGATCGATATACTTTTGTTCTGCGTCAGCTTGAGGCATTCCTCTCAGGTTGCTCCATGCGTCCCACTTGGATTTCGCACGGAAGTCATACCAGCTTGGTTTTGTTGTATTGCAATCGCCTAAAATTATATATTAATGATAAATAACTGAACAATTCTGATTTAAAGCCGTAAAATGGTAAACGTAAATAATTATCATACCTCAGTGTGTAAATGTGTGTGTGTGTGTGTGTGTGAATGTGTGTGTGTGAATGTGTGTGTGAATGTGTGTGTGTGTGTGTGTGTGTGTGAATGTATGTGTGTGTGTGTGTGTGTGTGTGTGTGTGTGTGTGTGCAAGTGTGTGCGTGCAAGTGTGTGTGTGCAAGTGTGTGTGTATGCAAGTGTGTGTGTGTGTGTGCAAGTGTGTGTGCAAGTGTGTGTGTGTGTGTGTGTGTGTGTGAAGTTGTTGTGTGAAAAATAATCACACTGTGTGATGCCCGCTCCAAGGGCTCGAACCTCGTCCGCTGGTGTGATATGCCAAGGAGCCACCCACTACGCTACCCGGACGGGCTTCAACATATCTTTTTTTCAAAAATGAATATTTTATACATTATATCGACAAATTTTATTTCTAAATTTATTTCTTTTATTTCTTTTACATTTTATTTTATTCTTCTTTATTCATTTTATTTCTTCTACAAATATTGCAATAGCAATTAAAAATGAATTCATATGAGGGGCAAAAATAACGAATTTAAACGACTCCATAAAAATATCTCGAAACGTTTTGATATTGCAATAAAATCATTGTTATATAATAAACCATATTTTGCGATTCGTATTAATTTATTTATTTACTAATCGTTTGATGTTCCATTCATGTAACACTATTGAGTTTCACAATATTAGAAAATATTGCCGAAAAGAAATTTGGTTCACATTTTTTTTATGTAGTGAACAAATGACATAATATATTATGAAAAAATCATCAGAAATAAAGTGTATATAAATGCACTAATTGTAAGTATGAAAAGAAATATGGATTGTCAGAAGAAAAAATCACTAAACATAATTCGTTAAAGTGACTTAAGTCAAATTACATAAACAGGAATCGTCATAAACCAATATCAAATTTTACGTATCGATATGCAATAAACGTGCAGTGACATAATTCAATTAACAATTAAAATGACTTAAGTCAGTTTACCTACGCGAGTAATGACTTAAATATCTGGAAATTAATTATTTTACATGTGACAATAAAATGTTCAATCATAATTTAAGATTTCTGTTTGTAGGTTATATAAGCCACTATACTTAATTTACTAGAGTGACTTAAGGCTCATTACTTAAACGTATATTGACTTAAGCTGCACTTTAAATAAAATTTTACATGTTACAAAAATATACCCTTATCCCTTATTCTTTCTGATCGAGTACTACTTAAGTTACTTAACTTAATGTATCAAACCTACTTAAGTCATTGGTTGATTTTGATTTT
>JAODAC010017838.1:0-20650 GCA_027575185.1 Mimaenictus wilsoni | reverse complement strand
TTCTTTCAATGTAATGAGTCAAATTAGGAACACCACGAATAATTATAGAAGAAGAATTTAATCTAGTTTGTGCCCGCCGAGATGGATCCCAGAATTCGACTGACCTTGTTGTCAATTAGTCGGACCAGGTGGCTCAGTGATGTGGGCCATTTGGCTGGGTCTCCAAACCGAACTACTTGCTTTGATTTTACCGAACACATTGACTGCTATGGTCAGTAGCTATATTCAATTCTTTTTCAATTACAATAGTAATTTGTCAAATTAGAGACTTATATTATTGATAAGAAGAATAATTAATTTTGCTTAACATCCACCGATAATCGAACTCGGGACTTTGTGCGTAAAAATCATCGAACATACCGCATACTTGACTGGACAACTTATTCTATCTTTTGTTTTAATTAAATTCAGCATTTTTTGCAATTTCAGGTAACTCTTGATTTTCAATCGATTTGAGCTTACATTTTATTGTCGAATGTTTCATATTTGTTTCATCATTGTACTTATGAAGTATATTTGGAGGCACATGTATCTCCTCAGGAAATTATTTTGTAATTCGCATCCATTTTGTTTTGTATTGAACAATGAGAGGGTTTGGATACTACTTTTTCTTATTTTTAGACCTCCAGACGATCAGCTGAATGGGATAGATCCATTTCCTACAAAAGCAAAAATCAGCCTGCCATTTCGTTCTCACCGTCCGGTAAAGATGTCATCATGATTCGCGAATCCACACTTAAAAAGCAGGAGAACTTGGACGAACAGTTGACGGCAGTGGCCGATCTAGGTGCAGATGTAAACATCGTGGCTGTATTACGTCTGCTTACCGCTTTGGAGGACAAGCTTGGTTCTTTAGGGCCGAAAGTCATCGATCTTCTTGCGCAAGCTTTGTGTATGGAGAAGAAAGCGCCCAACAGCAGTGAACAACTTCTCGACAATGAGGCAAATTGTGTTATGTTTGAAACCATCAAAGAGAAACTGAAGGGTTTGCTTCACGCCGGTTTGGTTACGGGCTTCCCATCCCAGGAGAAGGCCGTTCAAACCAGTATTACAAAAATAGCAGGCAAGTATTTCTTTACGCATTATTCCGACATTATTACTTATTAATAATTTGTTATTGCTAGGTTTACTTCATATGGCCAACAAGCGAAAGGAAGAAAAAGATGCAAAGCGTACAGCTGTGATTAGCATCGATAGGGTGGCGATAGCCAAACAACTTGCAAACGCACTTGTTCTACAAGGAAAAGATGTAAGTCAAGCAGACTTGGAACAACTCATTACCGCCGTGGTATCAATGGCAGAGGCATCCAAAGATTCCGCCGAACCTATAACGACGGCTGCGTTTCTGGAACGTCTGAAACCCACTCCCGCAGTTGAGGTCAAACCACCAGAGAAACAGAAAGAACCCGAAGTTGAGATTACTACCGCGTCCAATATCAGTGCAAAGGATGCCATTGATGGGCTTTCGGATCTCGAGCTGCAAACGCTCCTTCAGAGTTTCAAGGATTTATCCGCCGAGGAACAACACGGTTTGATCTCATATTTGAAGAAGCTTGAAGCTATCGACCCGACTCGTGTGGAGACACTGCGCAAGTACGTGAATGTCGACGTTTATACATCGATTCCGTCGGTGAACACACCTGTGAAATTCGAGGCTGAGAATAGTGGCACCGATATGAATGCCAGAAAATTCTCCGAGAGTACCCTAACGGCAGAAAAACTTGAGGCCAAGAGCACAATCGGAATATCAGACGATGAAGATGACTATAGCTACGAAGATGTGTTTAAAGCAGCCAGTAAGAACTTGAGCGAGAAAGAGCAGCAGAAACCACCACAAAAGCAACTCCCTGCGGATAACAATGTTTCTAATCTGTTTACAAACATTCTAGATACGATTTCGGCGAGACCCAATGTACCTAGTATTAACACATCTCCGCCGCCGATTGTTAACGCACCTGCCACCACAGTGGCAGTACCAACAAATATGCAACAAACGTCTGTTGCTACTTCTGGTTATGCGTATACAAATGGGGGCAATAATCAGCAAGGGGGGTATGGGGGTCAACAAGGCAATTATAACACATGGCAACAAAATCAACGAGGTCCCGGGCCTCAACATCAATACTTTAATCGACAATTTTCCAGTCAACCACCGATGCAGCAGCGTCCACCGTATCAACAAATGCCACCCAACATGCAGAATAGTTTAATGCAACCGCAGCAGAGATTCTATCCAAACAAAGGGGGTAATAACTATTATAATCGTTGGTAATCAATAAGTAATCAATAGATACAAATGTAACGATAACATACGCAGTTCTAAATCATCATTTGGCGTGCGTATATTTTTATTAGTAGATTTTTTTTGTAATATATTGAAATTTATTTTGAAATTTAAGGATTTTAATGGGACAGTTTTAATGTCCCAATGGGATGTATTTTAATTTTCAATGTTGCTTAATTAATGGACTTATTTATAAATAGCAAATTGTCAAATTTTATATATACATATAATTTTTCTTGAGTAAACAATAAAATTATTCAAAGAATGAAATAAGTTTAACTAAGAAATAACAATAGAATTAGTTTTAGATAAATTTATGTTTTAGGATATAAATACTTTAAGAAGAATTTGTCATTTTAGTAGTAACTAGGATTACATTTTGAGCAACAGGCATCAACAACATAGTGCAACAGCAACCGCACCTAAAGAAGGTTTCAGTTGCGATGGCCATATATCTAATATATTTATGAATATTATAGATACGATTTCTACAAGACCTGGTTCCATAAATAACTCATCTATCGCGCTAGTTGATAATACACCAGCATCAACTATAGAAGAATCTAAAATGGACCATACACCAGCTCCTTCAAATGGTTACGCGCTTAGAAATGGTGGAGATGTTCAAAGTAAGAATTATCTAAATGCGTTTTACCAAGAAATGTTATTTATTTATATGAACATACTTTATGCAAATAGTAATATTAAGTAGAGTGGCTCTGTTGAACTACTGTAGTAACACAGTGTCGCGGGATCGAACCCTGATGTATACATTTTTTACCGAGCATGGATTACTGTGATCATTGGTTCTATTATTTACTCTATTTACTATATACTCTATAAAAAGTATTGATTAGAACAGATATATCCAAACTTTTGTGCCTCAAGGGCCAAGTTCAATTACTATTTTAAACGGGAGGGCACGCATAGGCAGTTACTCGTGCCTCGCCGCAAGAACGAGGCTCGTTGGAAAGAGAGGAGGGACAACAATATATCCTCGGCTTTGGGCGCCTCTGGGTTAGAAGATTCGCCCGGATTCGATCCAGAAACAGATTAAAATTGATATATTTTGGAATATATGGGGTAGCAGCGTTGTATCGCAAAGGTGCCGGAACCACAACAATAAGATCTCCCCCCTGTGCTACCGTGTTAGATGGGCGTAGCGGATATTTATTAGCGGATATTTGATGTATTGAAATTTATTTAAAAAAATCAAAATGTTTGATGCTATAGATTCAAGAAGCAGATTAAATCTACGTCCGAGTCAAAAAGTCTAACAGCAACCGGATAATATGTCTAATATATTCATGAATATTATAGATATATCTACAAGTTCTAGCTCGGGTCCTAACTCATCTATGGTGTTCGTTGAAAATGCGTCAGAATCCACGGAAGATTCCAATATGCAACATGTAACAGCTCCTACAAATGGTTACCGGTGTAGAAATGGTGGAATTGAGTACGACAATATAACTGTTCAAAGTAAGAATGTTTAAAAGAGTTTTACCAAGAAATGTTAGATGATTCAGTTTTTGCATGCAATCCAGTAATAAATGAAGGGCGCCAAACTCTATAGTTAAACTCTAGGGTCAAATAACCAATAGTAATTAATTGTAAGATTACGCGTGTCAGGAATGGCGAATTCGTGACCCACGGGTCAGTTACTGGCCAACGCACTTTCCACGTTTTAAGCTGGACCTCGATTAAGATAGAGGACTTGCCGCTAATTGACGTCTACGAGTAAATTTAGGACCTTAGTGACCCACGAGGTACAACTAAAATATTACGTTAAATTACTCCGAAATATTGACTGAGCCTCAAATTGGTAATGTCTCGCAAATATGACACCCAGTTAACTTACAGTATATTAAGCCCAGCTAGCCTTAGTGGCATATACAATAGTCATTCATCACTCTACAGACCACAGGGTCTCTCGGTTGGATCCCGAGGGGTATAAGTTTAAATCAAGTTCTTGTGGAGTGATCAGAGCGTAGTGGTCACTCATTAGCGTTGTAACGTAAAGGTTCGGGGTTTAAAATCTGGAATCCGTAGAATAAGTTCTTGGACCCCATGCTTTCCCAAGAGCGGCAACTCATCTCCGCAATTAATGTACGCGGGCGTCCGATCAAACGGAAAAAAAGCGTCTTTAGAAGAAGTAAAACGGGTTGCACAACCCAAAAACAACCAAGTTCCCCAAATGTAGCTCCCACTACAGTACAATATTCTATATATGATTTCAGCAGAACCAGATGACAACAATAACTCGTCTATGACGCCAATTGATAATACACCGTAATCATATATACAAAATAAATACATGAAACTATTATTTTCTATTTCTAATTTCTCTTCTTCCATATACCTCGTTGCGTTTGATTGAGATATTTTGATTTGGATTTGTGACTTTTGATTAATATGTCGTTTCATCCTACCGGTATTATGTTTTAACTAAATTTGTATTTAGTAGAAACAAATTTAAGCAACAAGAACATGTCCTAGACGCACAGACTTAATTTCATCACAAGTCGCCCCAAATGCTTTCAGTGTACATCATTGTATTTAATCTATTTTTAAATATTTTAGATATGGCTTCTGCAAGACCAACTACCAGCATTGACTCGCCATTGACGCCATTAGATAATGCAGTGGGATCTATCATACAAGATACCCCATCATCTACACCAGGCTATGCGTATAGGAATGGTGGAAACAGTCCAGAAGAAGTCTTTGTGCGCCAGGAGGGTAATGTATATATTGAAGGTAAGAATTCGGAAATACTTTATACTAACAACTAGAAATGATAGACATTTCAGAGAATTGCATATGACTCATTAATATTGTATATTACCATTATAAATTTCAGTACTAGTCTATTCACTTTTTATTTTCGTCAATTGGTTGAATTGCCTTATTATCTCTGGTTTTTTTCTCTTGTCTCCCTGCTGCACTAAATATATCAGGTTTAATATTCGCTAAAATATATGGGAAAAACATGTTTTGATGAACTAAATTAACTTATTTTGGTGACAAAATCGTTTCAAGCACATCGAGACATCGATTGTTGCAACGGTTCAGAAATTAATATGCGTTTTCTGAACTTTTCGCAAATATTCGCTAAAATATATGAGAAAACATGTTTAGATGATCTAAATCAACTTATTTTTGTAAACTAAGCGTTTGAGCACATCGATAGCAACGGTTCAGGAATTAATTCGCTATTTTTGATCTTTGCGCATATATTCGCTAAAATATATGCTAAACCGACTTATTTTCCTGGCAAATGCGTTTAAGCACATCGATATCCGCAACGATTCAGGAATTAACATGCGATTTTTGAACTTTTGGGAAATATTCGCAAAAATATATGAGAAAAACATGTTTAGATGAGGAAAATTGACTTATTTTCGTGAAAAATACATCTAAGCACATCCCGAACCGTTGCAGCTATCGATCTGCTACAGTTCCGGAATTAAGGCGTTTTAATTCTGAACGTGTGGCAAATATTCGTTAAAATATATCTCTCTATCAATTGTTGTTTCCATTTCTTTAATGGTCTTCCTCTTTTCTTTTGTATCACCATCTTGGTCTTGGTTATTTGCGATCATCCTTATTTAGTGGCCCCACCATCCTAATGTCTTCTATAATCTCTCGTTGATTAAATTACGTACTTCTAGTTACTTCTTTATAATTTATATATTTGCTCAATACGTAGTAGGTCCTACTTGATTGTATTATTCGTGTTGGATTATATGATGCACTAGTGTTTATGTTCGTTTATCTTTCCTCTTAATTCTGCAATAATCAAATAGTGATCTGAGCCTATTTCACTTCCTCGTCTAACTTTCGTGCCTACTACTATCTATATATGAATATTATAGATATATCTGCAAGGCCTTCCGCCAGTAACTCTGCTAAGTCGTCGAGAGTTCCAGGAGGCGCAACTATGGACAATGCATCAGCACCTGCATTTGGTTTTGCGTATAGGATCGAAGGAAACAAGCAACAAGAGAGCTATATAGACGAACAGGGTAATTTAATTCTTCAAAATTATACATTTATTCAATGAATTATATATTTATTCCATGAATTATTCAAAGTCTTGGCAGACAATTTATACATACAACTTTTGGTCAATTCTGTAAATTGTGTGTTTAAATGTGCATGTCAGTTTCTGCAGTGTTTGTTTCTGGTTAAACCGAGCCCTTTCTAGGGTTTAACTCGGGTGTTCTTATAACTTTTGGATTTGATATCAGCACTGACTAATGTGACTAATGATAATATCGGTTTTACTACTATCTAATCTTGAAAGTTATGTTTTCAATATTTGCATCGTTACTGATACTCAGCATAAGGCAATATATCTAATACATTTATGAATATTCTAGCTGCGATTTGTCCAAGACCTGCTGCCAATAGTAACTCGGCCATGTTGCCTTACGTTAATACATCCGTTCCTCTATCTGAATATGTAAGAAATGGTGGAAGTAACCAACAAGGCGAGTTTATGGACCTTCAGAATAATTCAAATATTCAAAGTAAGAAATCTTAAATGAGTTTCATTAAAAAATACAACGGATTATTTTGTTGTGGGCAAATATTTCATATAAGCTAAGAAATGATTTGTTAATATTTTGATACTACTGTATTTAGAAGAAACGCGCCCAAGCTACGGTCTAAAGACGTGTTTAAGAGTCAAGCAATTATTTGAACCAGAATGATCAACAGCAACTGCTCCAAATGTAGTTTATAGTATATAGCAATGTATCTAACATATGTTTATGAATATTCTAGATTCGATTTCTGTAAGGTCCATTGGCAGTATTAACTCTTCTCTGATGTCGTTTGTTAATGCTCCAATATTCACCCCTGCCGAAGGACTAAATGTGGAACAACCCCTATCATGTCCGCCTGGTTATCCATTTAGGATTGCTGCTATTAACCAACGAAGAGGCTATATGAGTCCACAGGGCAATTCAAATATTCAATGTAAGAAATATTAAATGAGTTTTAATTATATTTTATAGACTATACTAATATAATCTTAGATAATAGTAGGTATTTAGAATTAAATCTCTTCAACACTGCATATCTTTATGCAGTGTTTTAAGAGATTTAAATTTCAGCGAGACAAAGCAGCATGTAATTGCCAAAAGTTACTCACAGCATACAACAGTGTTTCTAATCTATTGATAAATATTCTAGATACGCTTTCTCCAAGGTCAAATATTAACCCGGTAACAGGTGCAGAAGTACCAACTATGCAAGGTACACCACTTCGTAGACTTGATTATCCATTTAGGAATGGTGGAAATATCCAACAAGGGAGTTTTATGGGCCAATATGGGAATCAAAATTTACAAAGTAATATTGTTTAATTCAATTGTATATATATATATCAGTAGTTCTGTATGGTCCCCCCCTGGGGGACGCGGCTTCGATAAGACCGCGAAAAAGGGTACATTTAACCCACGTCCCAAACGGCGTCCCCTTATGAGTACAAATTTGACTGAACGGCCAACGCATAACACGAGGAGATTCTCCAATATATAGAGTCATCTATCTATCCAGTGGCCCCTAGGCATTTTATAGTTGGTAACCCCTTGGTGATGTAAGGGACGTTCATTTGTCCTAAGGGACCTCCTGTTCGTTTAGGCAAAAAATGTGTGTCTGTGGCACCGCTTTTGTATGTACTGTAGGGGCCTTTTGTATTCTGGTATCGCTACCTACGCCCCCATAACTTGTCCGAAAATTTAGGAAAAAAAAAGATTATTTTGACTAAAGCGAAACGAACATGTTGCTGTAATGTTCGTGCATCTTCCAGGAAATATTAAATATACCTAACTTCTTTATGAATATTCTAGACACGATTTCTGGTAGGCCTGGTGTGAGTATTAATTCGTCTATGTCGCCGAGTTTTAACACACGTGCAATGGCCTCAAATATGCAAAATAGACCACTTCCTCGACCTGGCTATCCTCACAGGAATGGTGGAAATAATCAACAAGGTGGGGTAAATCAAATATTCTAATAAATAAATATTCATAAATGAATTTTACCCAGAAATGATAATCGATTTAGTAAATTGTATATAGATTCTTTTCACCAGGAACCACCTAAAGACAACTCACAGTATGCAGGAATGTTTCTAAAATATTTGTGAATATTCTAGATGCGTCTCGGCCCAATTTTCAGTCTACACCTGGTTCTTTATATATGAATGATGGAAATAACCCATGGGGTGGTCCTATCGGTCAATATGTCAATCAAAATATTCAAAGTAAGGATGTTTTACTTTAAAAATATTTATTACAATGACGGGCTACATTGTTAGCACCTGGTGGTTAGCACCGCGGCGTTTCACTGACGAGGTCCTTGGTCGGATATCTCTGTGTGAGTTATTTACAAATACTGTACCACACACTACATTTAACTATGCATACTATTTAACTCTACGTAAACTTTAATCTACACACTCTACTCAACACATACTTAAATGCTCAGAACAACAAATACTATATATTCAAGTTTACACCGGCAGCAACCTATGACCCGTGGGATACCGTGTAGCGCACTTGCAAATTTCAAGTGACCCAAAGAAATTAAACTAATTTGTTTGTATAAACCCTTGCGGGGTCCGTCTCCTCAAATCCAACTGGAACCTGCAATCCTACCATTTCACACAGAGTAGGGAGACTCATCCATTTTAGGAAACGCACGTCAAGTCCTTGAGGGACTTTCCTAATATTAAACATATGTAACATTTCGGAATGTCCTAAAAGGTTGATAGAAAACTATATCGATTCTCTCTTTATTGCTTTGTAAGTTAACAAATAACTAGACAACTAAATATTCTTTTGTGAAGCTTTAGAAGAAATACCTTAAAACAACGACTACATATTCAAAACACCAAATAATCAGCGGTAAATCAACAGCAATTGCCTCGATAATATCTCAACGTGTATAACATTGTAGCTATTTATTCGTATATATTCTAGATGCGTTTTCTCCAAGACCTAGTGCCAATTTTGCGCCATTTGATAATATGCAACCAGGTCGGGCACCTGGGTTTTCGTACAGCAACGGGAGAAATCAGAATTGGGGGTCAACAATGCAATTTGCAGGTCAACTGGGCAATCACAATATGTGGCAACAATCGCAAAGTGGCCCTGCTCCTCGGCAGCCTCGGCAAAACAATAATCGACATTTATCCCAACGTCCAGCAATGCAGCAGCCACGACGTCAACCATTTGAATAATGGCCACTCAAATACAAGCCCCACATTTCGGTTTCGGTTCTCGAAATTTGTTTTAACTAACGCGAATTTCAAAACGCGGACAGTTTTGTATGTTAATTGTTTATCCGTTTTTTTTTACGTTCAATTTTCAATTCCTAGGTATTTTCATTAATCTATAAGTGGACCCGGTGGATAATTCATATGAGCATCATGCATTCATTATATTTCCATTTAGGTTGATCTAATTTATGCTTTATAATTCTAAATAACGAAATAAATAATACATTTTGGCAAATTTGTTCCTTAATAAAAGTATGAACAATTCATATTCTGTCGTCCATTCCCTTTCTCCCTCCTCATCGTGATTATCACTGTTGGTATATCTCATTCCGCTTCCCTATTCCTTCCTGCATGTTTCTAACCGTTTCTCTTTTCCCATTCCTCTAAACCTTCACACTTGACAAGCACTACGAGATATCTACAGATCTTACCTATAGAACAAAATATACCTATACGTCTTCTGCCCTCTTTCCTCCATCCCGAATTTCACCCTTATCAATTTTTTTTTGCCACAAAGGCTCCACAGCGTCCCTGCCTGGGCACAATCACGTCTAGAATAGTAGGTCGTAGGAGTTGCTTCCTTAACTAATACCACAGCATATCATATGGATGCAAAACTGTGCGAGACCACCACTTCAGTAGGAGTGACCGAGTTGGGCTACACACCTCGCCACTCTCGGTAAATTTTTCCCATTTTATACTGAGGCATTCAGCCTCCTGAGGAACCAAGAGGACTCACATACACTGGAATTGACTCTCCAATGTTATTAGGTCCTTTGGGGACCAATATCTCCCATTCATCACCATCATCAGCTTATCCTACTTCTGTTTCACTCGTCACCATGTTTATCATGTACTCGTCTCACTTGCGCTTTTCTAATATGTTGCATGAATCCGTGACCTGATCTGAAAGACCAGACCCAGTTTACTGAACTTCTGCACTTATATTCTTTACATTCATCAGCATACGTATCATTTTTAGCATAAACCTTCTTCCCTATTTCCACATCTCAAACCAGCAGATCACTAATTTATTTAAATTGCCTCCGAGAGGTCCATTTAAATATGTTCCTATATGACTCGGACCTTGTTGTATTGGGGTAATAATGAATAGGCGACGAGTGTCTATATGTCTCTGGGGGGACCCCAGTCTGAGGCCAAATTTGCTTCAAAAGGGACCCGTTGGTACGATTGTACAAGCCGGATCTCTTGTGACTTTGACGGTGACTTTGAAATAATCTTGAATGATTCAGTGACCCTGAAATATTTAAACACCAGCGCTCCAAAACACACAACCTGCCCTTTCCCCCTAACCGTAGGGGCTTTTGTATTACACCATGTATTACGTATTACACCATTCCTACAATTAGGCCACTCCAACTCGCATATCAGTTCAGCAGTAGGCGGACTTAACGGGCAACTCTGCCTCATTCCCCTGAATATGAGGAATGATCGCCCCGCATATAATCTGGCACATAATCTGCCAACCCACGCCAATTTCCCTCCGTTCTTGACAAGCAGTCCTTGATCTTATGGACGGTTTGATCTATTCTGATTAATTGTTTTTGAGCAACTTGCAAGGTTGATTCCAAAGCAACTGATAGGCTGTTTGAGGAATGGAGTAGGCTGTTGGACTTTCTGAGATGCGGGAACTTCGGGTCATGGGATGACTCCGGCACAGTCGTTGGAACACCACTATGAGGACCCACGTAGTGGGACTTATCCTGAGGGATGATTCATATGGTTTCATTGGTAGAATGTCGGAGATGAAACGCACCTAAATCTGCGGCCGACTTGCTCGAATCGATTAAGGTATAAAACTTCATCTGATGTGCAAACGCGATATTTACAAGACGATATTTTGATATCGATATATCGAAAAATTGGAAATAACGATTTCGACAAATATCGATAATTCATCATCGTCTGACATGTCGAGTCCATTCTATGGTTAAAACTGAGATTGTAAGTCCCAGAGTGTTGGTTCATCCGCTCCTAACATGGAGACAGCCGATGTTTGCTGCCGTTCATCATGAATCAGACGCAGCTTTCAAGTTTGGTCCGCCCCGGGTATTTAATTTCTCCGATACCACCCATACCTGGAAGGCTTTCCCCTATCCGCTACCAGGGGTAAGTAGCAAGTAGTAAGTTCGGAAAATTGAAGAAAATTGAAACACGTTGGTGCACACAAGTGCAAGGATCTTGTGGAGAATTCGATCCACTAATCTAGGCTGTAATAAGTAATATTGAAACATTTAATATGAATATAAACTATTTAATGTTTTAAATTATTGTTTTACATGATAAATGGTAACAAAACAAAAATATGTAGAAGTCATACATCAAATAAGATTAAAAGTTAAATACAATTGTGAAAAATCACGAAATTGCTCCGCAAGTTTTAATTTCAGTTAAATCTGCTAGTGCGTTTTGGAGCAATCGCATACTATGGTAATTAACTATATTTACAATATTAGAATATTTTGTATGATAAATATATATCTTTTTGTTCAATTGTTGCGAATCCGACAGAGTCTTCGGATAGTCTTTATATATATAAAATTGTATAACGAATCAAATTATTTAGAGATCTAATAATCAAGTATTTACAAATTGAATTTCATGCCATTCGTTCATTTACATTCGTCGAGATAACATAACATGCGTAGATATGACACTAAAACGTATTGTGTTAAAATTTAATTTAGGACGAAAGGACTCGTTTGTCCGCCGTCTTACTTGGCCACGAAGGGCGTCAAGTCAGGAAATTTGAAACCGTTGAAGTTGGAGCTGAATCGCTGGGTGTTTAGCGGCCGCGACCTCGTGTTGCGTTGTGGCGGTGGGATGAGATCCTGGTTGAGCTCGCTGGGACCGCTTGGCCGCTGGAAGATATTGAGGTTCGATGAGGTATCGCCGCGTAGCAGGAAGCCGCATTGCGCCGTGCAGACTTCGTCGCGTAGAATGGTCTCGCGTGACCATTCGCGCAGCAATTGATTGCAGTCGGTAACTCGTAACGAAGCGCATTGAGCCTGTGAAAGATATGAACAGATGTGGTTGAAGAAAGAAGTATTCTGTATTGATAAAATGTTTCCCTATATTACAAAATATAAGCTGGGCCTGGCCCTTTGTCCCTATTGCTTTCACGCATGCATAAGTTTACAGTAATTATTTTGCCAGCTTGCTTCCACCCTTCCAGGATAAATGTAATGTAGACCTGCGGTTCTTATATTTTAATTATTGCGGTCTATTTAAAATTGTCTTATAGCTCGCAAAACCTGCATATATGGCGCTAATCATGAATAAACTAGTGTCTATTTGTCCCAAGGAGGACCCCAGCCAAAGACGTTGGTTAAATTTGCTCCAAGGGGGTCTAGACCATGGACCCTACTTTAAAAACTACTGACCTAAACACATGGAGTCTAGGTATCGGAGCTAACAAAGATAACAATAGTGTATAGAGGTAATAATTCTATATGGGTCTACTTACGCCTTCAGTAGTACACACGCATGAGGTACACGGGCTCGGGAACGCTGATTCGCCCACCTGCACCTGCGATTGTCCTATTAGGCAACCACGAGTGCCAGACTCGCGCCACGCATTGAAATCGATCGTCGGAAGACTCTGACAGGAGACCCTTGGATTCAAGAAATTGGACGGAATGTCGAAAGCCGCACGCTGCATATCTGAGTGCACATCTAAATTATCACATAGGATTTTCGAGAGAGTAATCTTCCTGATTTCCTGCAATTGCTGTTCAGTAAATTTAACTACGGAATCTTCATTTTCGTACCTGCAAATCATTACATACATTAGGATCAGCAAATCTTTGCTCTTATAAAATACCTACCAGAACCGATCACACTTTCTAAGTTGACGGAATTGAATTGCAATGATACAAGCAAAGGTAGGACCAACGAGACCACCTTGCAACGGACGCTCACTCATACCACCAGGGAACAGATCAATGTCATCGACCGTTGCATAGATTCGTTTGAAGCGGGAGATAACTTCCTGTGGTATTTCCCGAGCCAAATCCTCGAAGGACGTCGCTCGTTTCAGATTGCACAAAGCCCGATAATTATTGTATGATGGAATACCATGATCACGACCCCTTTGGATGTTCAATGCGACCAAATCAATGCCCGAGAATGGAATCTTGCGGTCTTCAAAGAGATGATTGGTAACTTCACCAGTTATAAACTGATCCAGAGTTTCCATTGGAGTTGAGACCAGACCACGCGTGATTTCGTCCACCATGCCACCCTGCATAATCATGTCAACTTTGAAGAAACCATCTCTCAATAGGATTGGTGGGTCGATGATTTGATAATTGGGACTCAGTCGAGGAATATGTGGACGGAGCATACTATGGCCGATACGAAAAGCAGCTGTTGCGAATTCGTTCAGAATGGATGGATTGCAGCTGGGGTTGTAGTCCTTGTAGTAGCCTTGAGGCAACAATTTTAGCCCATACAGGTTGACGGCGTTCCAACTTAGAATACGTGGTAGGAATTCGTTGTATGCGATATGTTGGTTCTCAGCGACTAGAATTTTTCGCGCATGTTCGAAGAGTTTCTCAGCATCCCAATGGGGATTGACCTGCCTGAGAGCCTCAACAATGCGATTGTGTTCACGCATGAAGATTGTGTGAATAACGGTTAACGCTGGTTGTTCTGAAGCTCGACCGTCCCCAGCAATAAAACAAAGCCCAGAAGCTGCCTTACATTCAGGGTGCCGATCACTTCGTGGTAGCAGGTCCTTATATTTCTCTGGATGGAGGGTGCAATTCATCCGGCCACCCATACCTTTGAGATCTCTTGCAACGCAGTGATTTTCGCCATAAACTTGTGATGCATCCAAGAAGGCAGTGTTCTGATTGACTTGTTCTCGGGGGCCAAGATGCAATTGGCCCGGCAGCGATCTCATGAATGGGAAACACATTCGTTGACCTGAAGTAATGTTGACCTCCGGATAGTAATGATCGCCAGCTGGTACGGGGAAGGGATTACATTCGGGGTGCACCGTACGTGGACTGTCGCAAGATCGGCAGTTTGGAATAGACTCATGGAAACCTTTATGAATTGGTGTCATCGTTAAATCATGATCTAAGAACTGGGCAAACTGCATTGTCATGAGAGTGTAGCGACTGTGTAAGTTACTAATGTCAGGATGAATGACCGTGGAAACGATTCGTGGGGATGGCAGTGTCACACCGGTAGCACCAGTTACACGTGGTCGTGAAATTCCATCTTCATACTGACTGGGCAACAATCTCGTAAACGTGGTTAAACTCTTTCCATAAGACGGATTGCGGAGATTATTACAGTGACCGGTTAGAGTTCGGAAAGGATGACTAGCATCACATGGGCTTGACTCTTCACAGTTAGGTTCGACAACATCTAACACATTAGGTGGGATGAGGGAAGATACGTCCACATTCTGCAGACCATCGGATAATTCGACGCGGAACACAGAATTTATGACATTGTTGTCAAACAATTGTCTCTTCCTACGTCTATTCATTAACGAGTTAATAATTTCATTACTAGCGAATTCAAACAGCAAAGATGAGTTTGCCAATTTGAGGGCCTGTTTGTTGGGTTTGCTAAAAGCAGCAGCGGTACCAGCATGAGACTTGGGGTCAATTCCACCCACTGTGGACCAAACTTCATACTCCATTTTCCGACGCATAAGTACATCGTGTTCAGCCTTAACTATGGCATCCATGAGCATGTCTTCGCTAAGATCCGTCATATGATCCATCTCTAACCAAGGCGTCAATTGTGGTAGTGGATGTTGTTCACAGCCCAATCGTGCATTGAGGAAGGGATCTTCTTGAACAAACGCTTTCGGCTGAATCGCGTCGAGGTCATCAGTGTTGGCGCATAAGAGACCGGCTAACGTGACCTTTTTGATCTCTTTCAATTGTTCCGGGGTGAGTGAACTTGGTGGCAGGTCGTTTTCGTACCAGAATCTATCAGATCTGCGTAGTAAATTGAATTGCTTCTCGATGAGACATGTGGTCGTGGGGCCCACGGCGGCACCAGGCGTAGGTGATTCAAGGATAGCTCCAACCAACAAGTCTATGTTATGAACGCTGCCGTATAGTTTCTTCAAAGTCTCAATGCTCCTACCACTGATTCCGGTTTGTGATAGTTGATCGAAGCTGTTTAACGTCTTATTGGTGCATGCTTGGATGAATTTGACGTAGCCGGGTAGTCCATGGTCACGACCCATGTGAATTAAAAGGGCGCTCGTATCCCATTCGGTCCGCAATGGCACGACCATGTGTAGACTTGGCGACTTGGCTTTGGTGCGAATTAGGAGATCTACCATTTCAGCAAAGTTCTCGGCTGATTCGTTCATCAGCGAGCCGGGAATCATGGAGAGCAAACTAGGAAGAGCAGCAAGTGCCACTTCGTTGAAAACGCCAGCCTTGTGATTGCTGGAATAGTCTGTGTAATGTCCGTGCGACTTCAGACGGAGACCAGATTTGGCCATTGTGTTCTAAATCGACAGAAAAGGCAATGACAATTGCAAATGCAAATTTCAATGAATCAATGTCGCAACGCTTTGTACTTACCTCGTCGAGGATAGTGGGTAAAAATTCGTTGTAAGTGATATGTTGGATTTCCGCTGCAACAATACGCTTGGCTTCCAGAAATAGAGTTTCATCGTTCCAATGACGATTCAACTGAGCTAGATTAACTGCAATCCTATTGTGCTCTTTCAAAATGGCTGAGTAGAGTGCATTCGAATGACACACGCGACATGCTGTAATGTTGACTAAACCTGCGTCATAAGAACGCAGTTTTTCCACGCTACTGGCAGTGTTTCCGTAAATCGCTGACCCATCCAGGAAGGAAGACGCCAGATTCATTTGATTTCTATATTCTGTAGCAATGAAACAGCCATTAACTAAAGCATTTAAGGTGAATAAAACTAAACTTACCAAAATCGCATTGTTCCTTTGGCAGACTCGGCAGTGTTCTCATGTACTCTTTGCAATCGCCATTGCTTAAACGACCGAAACACTCTGGGTGTTCCGCGTTTGTAGCCCTACAGCAATCCAGACTCCTCAGATTACCCGTGCTTGCCAGGTCATGCAGCAGAAACTCGCTCCAGGCGCCCAGAAGCGCTGTCACCGATTCATGGTTGTGCTGGGGCTCCTGCTTCTGGAAAGTCTGCGCAACTTGCAGCACACTGGGAAGCGCATGATTTACAGCAGCTTGTCTAGGTGTACTCTTGTGGTCGGCGTACTGCGGGGGCAGTACTCGCAAGAAGGGTGCTCCACGTGCACCCCAGTCGGAGTGACGGATGTTGTTGCATTCACCAGTCGGTTGACGAAATTTGCTTGGCGGACAAGGCACGTCGAATTTCTCATTGCATGGCGGATGTCCCCCATGCTCAGCATTCAAGGCCCACACGACTTTATCACGCAGTTCGTATGGGATATGCGATGTGTATTCACTCACATTGAATTCTGATCTTACAAGCTGGCTAGCTTGCGTTAACGTGATTAATAGGAATAGTAACCTACACCAAAAAAAAAAGAATTAGATTCCAATTCTCATAGAGTAGCAAACAACAATACATGGGGAGATAAGTTGAAGGTGTTTGCAGTGCCTAGAAAGGATTTTTTGTATTTCCAAGAACTTAGTTTCAATTAAAAATCGATCAGGAACAAAGCCATATCAACAAAAGATTTTTTTGTGAGCGTTGACTGTTTAATTTCGTTGAATATGTTCATGCAACAAGGCTGCCTTAAAAAAACTTCAACGCTGACATTTGCACGAATTGAAGGTGAATCGTTTTATTGTGTTGTATCATCTTCAATCTCGGTCTAGCGACAATCGCTTTACGCAAAAAAAAACGCGCGAAACGTGCGCCACACATCTTTGTATCGGAATGCGAGCCTCAATGTTGCGATTATACAACTCTTAATGTGCTCTTGCCGCTTTGCATTCTTGTACCAGCATTTTTGTCAGCACTGAGTGCTTTGAAGACGATTGATACGCCATCAAATGCCTGTAGACACGCGGCCGACACGCGAAAATTGTAACAGACCACGCGAAAATATTGAATAAAAATTTCTCGTATCGTGCTTAATGTGATACATGATGTGCATTAATTTCAAGACAGTAAAAAGGCAGTAAACTTTCACTCGTAACATGGCAACAAACAACTTTCGTATGATTCGCATAATTTGCTGTTATTTGCCGCTTTTCGCCGCTTAAAAAAATAATGAACGTGCATCCAAACTCACATACGATTGCCGATGCCGCGACGCCGGCACATTTACATAATCTCTATTATCTCGCGTTGTAATCACTTGTAACACTCGTTGCGGCAATTTCTTGCCAATACGGCTGCTTTTTTTAGCAAGAAGCGCAACTTCGGAGCAGATGAGAACTGGCGGATTGCAACAAACGCCGCTGCTAATCGCAGGAATCAAGGTCGTGATATGGAGACCATCGAAATAAATCGCAGCGTGCATCCAGAATTATTCATCTCCAATTATAATGTGTAATTAACATACGTAACTTGTTCGGCGTGGCGCTGGAATGCCTGCAATGCAACGCTCACTTCTAACTGCGAGAACAATAAACATTTTCGGACATTAATCCTAATCACTAATCGTGATCAGTCAGAGAAACTTGACTTCTTACATTAGTGAAGTCAACGTTCGAAGTGTTAATTTAGAACCATTCAAATATTGCTTTTGTGAAAAGTAAAACTATTTAATTGTGGAGATAGATATTTAAATGTGGAGATACTTGTAGGTAGATGATTCGTCGAAAGTTTTTTTTTTTTAACTATCGAAGCTAATGCGGCTATGGCGCACGTTTAAATTGTTTTTAAATGTCCAATAAATCGATACAGTAATTATCACATCCGGTTTCCAGCGAAAGTTAAAGGCATTATTGAATTCTTGTCGTGATACTTTCTGAAATTACAAATTTTCATTTTTAAATGAAGAGTGGTGTTGTACCTAAACGCTTCTGAAGTACTCATTTTTATTGGTTGTTAAAATGTCGTGTAGGAATAGAGCTCTGTAATTTTCCACCATGGAAAATTTTATTTTCTAACTTAATGTAGCTTAATGTTGCACTTTTAGCATCTGTTGTCTGAAGACCTACTAAATTTTCGTCTTATAGCCTTTTATGACTCATAAATTCCTTTTAAGTTTAGCAAAGGTAATCTGATCTCAACTCTTCTTTGAAAGCACATTTCGAACTTTTAAGCAACCTGCTGTTAATGTTTTTATTGTTTTCGTTGCTGTAATAATATCTATTGTACACATTAATTCACGTTATAAACATTTTAAAGGCGTATTTCACATCGCGCTAGCTATTAAACGAAATTTAGAAGCGTACGCAAATACCTGCTTGCACATCGATGACATATGATTATGACATAGTCGAGATGGTGTTGAACATTGTTTGTTGTAAATTAGCAATAAGATCCGGGAACAGTTATCAAGAAAGATCATTTGCGTGTGATCTACGCATAATAACACTTCTCAGTCATCACTACAGTTGATGGTTACCATATTGAAACACTGTTCAGCTATTCTGGATTAATTTTGATTCGTAAACAAGGCGCTTTAAGGCGTTTAAAACTCTCCCATAAATAGACATATAATTGGCTGTGAGTAATAAGGAACTTTATAAACAGTTCCTTATGGCGTTATTATGATTTGATTATTGTAATTTACCAATTGGTGCCATTAATCAGTATTCAGCGGGTACCACGTCCCCCCACCAGTATCGGTACGGTCAGCGTTCGTACTCAAAAGTCATGGCGATCAGGATGTGTGATGACATGTGCGTAATATTCAGTTTAACGCGTTTCTAACGCACTTTTTTCTAGGACGTTACTTTTCTTCCTTGTATCTACCGACTTCTTGTATTTCGAAGCAAACGGCGGCGCATCGTAGGTCGCGGTAGCCGTCTGGGTTTGGGCAATCTTCGCGATAATGCTTTCACTCTCGCTTTCTATACAAATAAATTTCAATTGACACATATTCAGCGGTGGGCACCTATGCGAACAATGCGCTGCGAGAAATGAAAACACCTGAGCGACGCGGTTCGAATGTATGCGCGTATGTGTTCGGCTCGTTTCAGAGACGTGACTGAATGTGGCTCAATGGCATTTCAAAACTCGCCACGCACTTCCTGATTCGCGTGCAGCCTGCCTGATGTGAGCAGTCTGTGATTGACTCCTTTTTGCCATCATCTTGGTAGACCACTTATTTTCCTTATTTTCCGTCCCTCATTTCTTTTCTAATGCTCATTACGTTTGACAAATTGCAAATTTTCTTTTATAAATGCATATTTTATCACTTTCAGGCTTTACCATGAAATAATGTTGTTAATTGTTTCTACGACCAATCTGAACGATTTTTTTCTCCGAATTTGTTGATTATTTAATTTTTCGGTTAAATAGTGTTTATCGTAGTTAGTTCCAGCCAGATAAATCAATATAAAGATTCTGTTATTGTAAATAGTGTTGTATATCTTGTAGGATCGGAGTCCGGATGTTATGTATGAATTATTTCTAAGTCTATCAACTTAGAAATGCCTAGTGTTGCATCGAGGTACCTTAACGTGGGAGTTAAATCTAGTATCGAAACTCTGCCCAAACAGTTTCTATCAAATTTAGTACAAGACTGATTGTAATGTATATAATGTATGTATAACCCTAAGGTTTTTCCGCCGTGTTTGTACATATATATTTTGTATGTTTACAATTTGTGTTGTTTTTGCTGTGTAGTTCTCATCGCTGCCATCGAATGCATTAATATAATCCAATAAATCAAATTCATTAAATTCATTTGCCATTTTAAATTTATTTATTTCCTTTCAATCAATTGTAAACATTTCTGTTTGCTTTACTAAAAATCTTATAAAATACCTCTCAAATAATTATTGTTTCTCTAACTTTTCATAAAATATCTTTCAATTTTCATCTAAAATTTATCAATATTCTCACAATTTTTTAAATTCTCTTAGATATACTAATAACGTATTCAATCATTAAAATCTTGAAAATGTCTCAAATTCAATCT
>JAODAC010017827.1:0-20655 GCA_027575185.1 Mimaenictus wilsoni | reverse complement strand
ATAAGTATATAACTCTATCCACGAGTCACTTCTCATACTTCTCTCCTCCTCCTTTTTACATTTATCAATGTGGTGATTGACGCTAACCCCTTCTCTGTCTCTTCCAACCGCACCTCTACTCAATTTCCTCCCCTGCCCTCCTTCAAAGCCCATTCCTCCTTCACCTCGTCACAGATATCCAAGCTCTTCCCACATAACACACACCGGGTGTACTCGGGCCCCATCCATCCCTTACGCCCTCTCTCCATCGACCCACGTCTCGCCCTTGCCAGTCACTCTCTCAATCCGGGACATGCTCTTGTCTCCGAAGTACCATAGTCTTCGGCCGATCACCTGGACCTTCCGAAAATTTCAATAAGTATCGATACCTGACGATTCGATCGTTTCTTATGTTGTTGCGAATCAAAAACTCAACCATGTAAGATGAAACTAACAAAGTCCGAGTCCTTGGCTCGTCCAAAAGAATGCAAAAAGTTCGGACTCACACCTACCCGGTGTTTTCACGGTTGAATTAGGAAAGGATGTTCTCAAGTCGAATGTGGGAAAGTAACTAACTTTTATTTAAAAAGATTCTTAAAACTAGCTGCAGGACACACCTCCATCCTCCTCCCTCACACCATCTGGAGACGTTTACGTTACCACAACATTTCTAACGCACAGCGCCGCGCTACGCACTTACCACCCTCACGCCGTTATCTTATACGTCCTTATCTTTGTTACGCAATGGCTGAGGGTTTACAAAAACCAGACTAAATATTCTTGTCGGCGCATGACACCCCAAGTGGCCAGACACAAATATAAAACTAATCTTAATATACAAGAAGAATCAGCTTTCATCAAATTTTACGTGGAGGAGTCCCCCTGGGATGATATATTGTGGCCCTCCACCTCTTTCGACAAATTACAGATCCCCATGAAACATATACTTTCGAATCCGTCAACTAGAAAAACAGAATACTAGAAACTATTAATACCAAAAAATATAGTTGGTTTCTGAAATGTTGAAATAGTCTCACATGAATGACAATTTAATATTTTTTTTCTTTATTTATAGTCGATTGATACATGTGCCAACACATTTTCTTTCCTGTGCTTATGCTTAGCAATGCATCCAGAAATACAGAAAAAAGTTTATGAGGAAATCATTGAAATAACAGGCGATCGTCCTTTTCATTACTCTGATTATCAACGATTGACTTATCTGCAAATGGTTATTAAAGAAACAATGCGATTGTTTCCTGCTGGAGCAATTTTGCATCGGCAAACAAGTGCCGAAGTTAAAATTGGTAATATTTTATACTTTTCGATTTATTTCGTTTTTGTGGTGACACCATCTATCAACGATCACTCAAACTTGTGCTAGTGGTGGGAGGTGGTAGGCTTAGAACCGACAATACACTTCTAATATGATATATGTCAATTTTTAGGCGAGTATATCTTTCCTAAGGATACACTGTTAATCCTGAATGTGATAAACGTTCATCGTTCATCGAAGTACTATCCAAATCCAACAAAATTTGATCCAGAACGTTTCGCACCGAATGCGGATGCTGCGAAGAATCGACATCGCTTTGCTTATCTTCCATTTTCGGGTGGAAGGCGAAATTGTATTGGAGAGAGATTTGCTATGCTGTCATTGATGTCGGCAGTTGTAGCTGTTGTTAAACAGTTTCGTCTTGAGACAACGTTGAAGAATATTGATGAAATTAGGTTGGAAACGCAATTTGCTACTAATTCTGTTGAGGGTTATCCCTTACAAATTTATCATCGAAATTAGAGTTCATACTTTTATTTGGTTTAACGAGCTTCGCATTTTTCCATTAATCTTCTTCCGATTTCTACAGATAGACGTATATCTGGAACTATTATAATCTTCTATCTTTGTAATGACATTTTAAAGTAATTTGATATAAGATTACTTTAAAATGTCATTTAGGTTACATTTGAATAAAAATAATAAGAAAAACATGAATTTCAATCATTTAGACTTGTGGCCTTTGAAAGTTCCCTAAAAGGGAACGGATGTGGGGGGCTTGCCGCATTGTAGAGCTCGGTGCTCGTTATCTCATTGCAGTTAAGCAACGTCGGACGTAGCTACACGTTGGATGGGTGACCACTTGGTCTCCCCACTCAACAAGTGGCTGCGGCGCCGTCCGCGAACTCCTGATTTCGCGGTAAAAACGCGAATGAAGGTTGGGCGATTCGCTTGCAACGGTCCCCGGAAAAATCCCATATGCACAAAAAGTTCAGAGCAAGTGCCATCAGTAGCGAGACCGGATTAAGGAATAAATAGGGGAAGGTGAGGCGTGGGAACTGGGATATCGCTGTGAGAATGTGGAATGCATGCGTGAGGCCCATTCTGATGTATGGGGTGGAAGTATGGGTACAAGATGAATGGGTTGGAGAAATCGACTCCAGCGTATGTGGTTCTAAAGGAAACGGGCAGAATGAGCATGAAATGGAAACGTTAAGGAAGATTGTCGGATTAAGTTGCGCAGCTATTTTTACAATACCTGCTGGTATATAACCGGGTCCTGGAGCACTTTTTACTCTTATTTTCTTTGTAGCTTCTCAAAACACAGCTATTGTTGGTGGAGGAATTTCTGTTCCTGTAGCAGGGATGAAGTCACTTTTTTTTTGCTTCCACATTAGGGAACAGTGCATCAACAGCTGCCGTTATGTCGGCATTACTCATAATATGCCTGCGTCTCAACTTCTTCGTCTCCATCTTATATGCAGTACCCCATGGGTGCTGATTGAGCTGCGCGCACATTTTTTGCCAGCATTCAGCTTTCCTGTCCAGGATAGCATTTCTCAGCTCGTTTCTTGTACTTTGATAATCCTTGAACAGGTCTTCACATTTTCTTTTAAGCAATCGCGATCGCGTGTATTTTTTCTTGTTGGCATTTGCACTTTGTCGTAGTCGGGAGCCAGTAAATTCACCGCGGAACACTTCTAAATCACTGCTGGTAAATTCACCGCGCGAAAAGTCACCGCGGATAGTGGCTGGTGCCCGGGGCATTTCGCCTATACCAGATATTATTCCGTAAACGAAAGTATTACGTGCATATATAATTAATTTAAATGAAATTGACGTCTAAAACGAAGATGTCCAAGTTAAGATAATCTGATTCATATGATATTATCGTATAATCGTAATGAAAACAAATCAACTGTGAAATATGAGTATATATATATAGAACATTTTGGTGTTCCTCTTCCTCACGAACTAATAATAAGCGTTAAGAAGTTAATTGCTCAGCATTTCCTCTGCACATTCCTGAATGTGTCTTATAGGTTATCAAACCGTTGTTGATTGAACTTGTTTGTTAATTAATTCAGTGATTGAAACTCATACAGGACAGAAGATGTTACTCGTTTAGGGACACTTGTTATTAAAGAGATACAGAGAGCGGGGATTTTTCTTACAATTAACAGTGAATTTACTCGCGGTGATTTAACGAGCGGTGCTATTTCTTAGCGGTGAATTTACCGCGGCAAATTTACGACGGTGATTTTGCAGAGAGGTGAATTTTCGTAGATCCGCCCAGGGTGAAGAAGACTTCTGTAACGCCAACCACAGATGTTAATGTGGTGGTTGCCGGAGCAAATAGAGGTGTTATCGTCACGACCAGGATTGGAACCTGAATCCCACTACGTGTGTTCGGCTATTTTAGTTTTAAGCGATTTATTTTATATGTTTTATTATTTCATTATTTTAGTTGTTCAGTTCATTCTTTATTTGTTCAGCATGTCCCTCTTCTCGATGTTCGTGGCAGTTGTAAGCCTGCATTATTATACAAATAAATACATCATTGCTAGGTGTGATTATGCATGACGTGCTGACCGCGTGGAGAGAGAAGCAGGGCTTGCGCCAATTGTTTCGCCGCATTTGCGACATTATGCCACCAACCATCTAAAGGCATACACTCAATGCTAAACGTCATCTAAGGCATACCTCTTGATCAATTCGTGAACAAATAAACTTTAACACACACATAAAAAAAAACTCTTCAACGTGGCAAACAGCGATCTTACCCATTGGGCTACTACGCTCACCTATCAATCATCTATTGATGATTTTTATTAATATTTGCATTTGCATAGTAGTTGATTATGCAATTATTGTTTTCACACACAATACTCATAGAAAAAGTACAACTCGTAATGAATACTCTTTCCTCACTCGTATGAGTTTCCCATCCTCCTATGGAAACATCCCTTTCTCGTTGTAAAACAAATGTACGTTCAATATATAGGTGCCATTTTCGGTATGGCACTAACAATAAGAAGAAACATTCACTAAAGGTTCGAAAAATCGACGTTTGAAAATTTGTTAAATAAAAATAAATTTGTGTTATTTTAAAATATTCGCTATTGGCTTTCTGTATTATCTAAATTATTCAATATTAATTTAAAATATGTAAATACAAATATTTTAATGCATGACTATCAGTGGCACTAGGTTCATATATAAGGAGAATATGAAGTACTCAAACATCTCAAAAGCAGATAGATACTTCCAAATATTCGACTGTTTCTATTTCGTGTCAAGTATGTCTACGGTATTAATTGCATTGTCAATTTGCTTCGCAACATTTCTACTCCTTCTCATTAAAACATGGTGGATGAATTGGAGCAAGTTTTACAACCTTGCAGCAAATTTCGAAAAACCGCCAGGATACTCTTGTTATCCATTTATTGGCCACTTGCATCATTATGTAAATCATCAAGGTAATAATTATCATTTATACTCAATGAAATGGACTCTGAAGGTTTTTTAAAAAAACTTTTACTGTGCTATCACAGCTATTATAAAAATTGCAAGCAGTTTTACTCAAGCACATGGAGTTGTATACATGGCATCAACACCTTTATACTATTTGAATGATGCCAATTTAATAGAAGATTGTTTATCCAGCTATAAATGTCTGAATAAACCCAACTTCGGTGAGATACTGAGAAATATGCAAAATAGTATATTTCTGGCTCAAGGTAAATTACATTATTTATAAAACCACACTTATAAAAAGCGAGTTCTGTTACATTTAGGCAAGGAATGGAAAGAGAGAAGAAATGTGTTGATGCCCGCATTTAAAACAGGAATTATAAACCATTACGCCAAAATTCTAACGAAATGTGACATAGAACTTACCGAACAATTTTCAAAAAATGTTGGACATGTTTTCGATCCTTCTAACTTGGTTTTAAAGTATACTTTTAATAAATATTTCGGTATTGGAATTTGATGTTGATAGTAATTTTTCGTTGATTAAACAAATATTTACAGAATGTGCCTTCGGTTTCAACATTGACGCAAAAAGCGAGGAATATTTGAATGCTTTGAAGACTGGTTTTAAAACTATTGAAGCCAATTTATACAATGTAAACGGTATTCCATTTATAAATAAAATAATTGGTAATGATAAAGCGTTTGATGACAATTTGGCTATAATCAAACGAATAACCGAAGAAGTACACGTCATTTTATGAAAATTATTAATAATTCAAACTTATTAACAAATATCAATATTTTAGGTAGTCGTGCAGAGGTTAAAGATCACTGAAGAGGAAACTAATGACTCTTTGGTCGATGATGGAGAATATAAAGAATTAATTTTTATAGATCACATTTTAGAATGCACTAAATCTGGAAAATATGAAGAATGTAATATGGTTTCTGATTTAGTTAGTTTTATTTTCGCTGTAAGACTATCCCGCTTCAATTTTTCATTGGATTTAATTATGTTTTCATATTAAATTTTAGGCAGTTGACTCAAGTGTGGTCACATTCCTTTTCCTCTGTGTTTGTTTAGGAATGTATCCTGATGTACAAGATAAAGTTTATGAAGAAATTGAGCATGTAATAAGCGATCGTCCTTTTCATTACTCAGATTTTCCAAACTTGAAATATCTTCAAATGGCAATTAAAGAAACTTTACGATTATTTCCACCGGCACCTATTCTTCAACGCACAGTCGCAGAGGATGTTAAAATTGGTATGGTGAAATAACTATTACTATTTTCTCAATTCCACTAATTCATTTTCAGGGGATTACGTATTTCCTAAAGATAGTCATATACTTGTAAATGTAATAAACGTCCATAGATCTCCGAAATATTATCCAAAACCATTAGAATTTGTTCCGGAACGTTTCGCACCTGAATCGGAAGCTGTTAAAACTCGTCCTCGCTTTGCCTATGTTCCTTTTGCGGCTGGAAAACGACATTGTATCGGCGAACGATTTGCAATGATGTCAACTGTCTCCACAGCTGTGACAATGTTTAAAAAATTTCGTTTCGAAACGACATATAAAAGTATTGAAGAGGTTAAGCTAGAGAGCATATTTAACCTTAGTGCTGTTAATGGTTTTCCTCTACGAATTCATCCTCGTATCTAAATAAGAATAAGTAATATACTTATGGACAAACATATACATAGTATGTTAAATAACATATATACATACATAACATATACAATAAGATACGGTAAAATGGAAAATTGACTTAATATATAAATACTTTCGCAGTCTTTATCCTATAAATATTATTTTTCTTGGAAATCATTTAAAATTTAAATTCTTTATCATATAAATATACTGATTACTTTAATGTATCTTCGAAATATCAGTTATTTGTTAAAAGAAAGGTCGTTTACTCAAGATATTTTACAGGGAACCTGCGTTTCAGAGACAACTGTCATTACCACTCACACTTGTTATTGCGAAGTTTGAGACAATATTGTATTTTTTTATCTGTCGCCAAGTTGTGAATTATTTAAGTAAGGCGGTATGTGTGTAGGCGGTTTATAGATTTAGGTTCTTCATAAATAAAGTCAGTTGTTATCTGAACGCTGTATGAGCTTCATTTCTTCTTCACCTTCCCTTACGCGACAACACAGGCAACGGGTAGTTGTCGGCCTATAATCTTTAGATCGTTCAAGGACTAGACATGTCAAGGGTATCCGATAATATTTTCAAAATAACCAAGACTGCTCCAGGGACGAATCGGTCGCTCAGAGTACGATTACCATCATAATTGCTGATAGTGATTAACAGATGGCCTCAGTGTAGGGGCATGTCAACAAGTATCGAAAATGACTAATTCGATACTATCGATTAGTATCGAAAATTAAAGTATCGATAAAAGTCGATAAGTATCAACACGTGGTATCGATACATATCGATACCGATACTTTTTTTGACATCCCTACTTATTACTCTACATTTAGACTCCCATGCCACACTCATTCTTCCGGTTTCCTGCAGGACTAACTATTAAATTAAGAATGAAAACTAAAGATTCAGCCATATTATAAGAAGGATATAGTAAATATTTGAATTTAATTATTAAATCTCACAGTCTGCAATTGTTTCGTAGTTCTCAAATAGACTTGCATATCTACATACATTTAAAAAAATTACACAATTTTATGTCATGCTATTTTTAACACATTTCAAAAATTAACGTAAAAAATATTATTATACTTTTTAGTAGAAATAACAAGTCAAAGTAGACAATTTCGTATTATCTATATGTCAAGAATATATGTACTTCATTCATAAAGTACATGATTAACATGATTGATATGATTGTCAATTATGTACCAAAGTACACACGTTCACTTATATAGGCCCAGCTTTTTAGGAATAAACTACTTTCAATTATTTTACTTCATATAGTAAACTAGTTGTGTTAACTAAACGCCTATAACCACGATTCTCGTTCGTGGCAGAAAGTTTGAACCTAGCGAAAGTCCAACTGCTAAGAATATCGACGAAATAAGAAAGATTAAGGGTTTAATTATTATATTGTTAAAGTTTCTTTATAAAAAAATAAAGAAATAATGGAATCCCATACGATGACTTTAATAATGGGTATCGCTACATTACTCTTCGTATTACTAAGAAAATGGTGGGTGAAGCAAAGAAAATTGTATGCACTTGCTGAAAACTTTGAGAAACCACCAGGATTTTCCCGTCGTCTTTTTACTGGACATGCGCATCACTATAATAATCTTGAAAGTAAAATTTCAAACTTCAAAAGAACGAAATTAATTTCTAACAATATTTTCTAGTAATCATAACAATCGCAAGAAGTTTTACAAAAGCCTACGGCGTTGTTTTCCTTGGCTTAAGACCGATATTCTACCTGAATGAACCTAATTTATTCGAGGATTGCTTAACAAATGATAAATGTTTAAACAAGCCAAACCAATTCGATATAATAAAACAGATTACAAATTCTATGTATTTGCAAAAAGGTAATCGAAATTTTCATCAACTTATTAACGATAAATTATTATATTTATTTAGATAATGAATGGAGACAAAAGAAAAAAGTACTTTTACCTGTATTTAAACAGAGTGTCCTCGGTTTTTACACAAAAATCTTCACGAAACACGACTTACGATTTGCCAGACAGATGGAAAGTCAAGAAGGAAAAGTCTTTAACATGTTTGAGTTTTACACAAAGACAAACTTTCATAAATACTTTGGTATCATTTCTCTTTGCCTAAATTGTCTGAAAATGCTTCTAAAGTTTATATTTTAGATTGTGCATATGGTTTAGACTCTGATAAAAGAGGTGATGATTATTTAAAGGCTTTGCTGTGGTCTTTCTCAATTGTGCAAACAAATTTGTACAACTTAAGAAGTATTAAATTTATAAACGACATAATAGGAAACGGAAAAGATTTTGATAATTGTATGGCGATTATCAAAAACATAACTAAGGAGGTAAGTAGATCGCCGAAAGCTTTTTGTGACTATTTGAATTTGAAACCCCCGACCGGGTTCGAACCGGCGACCTTTAGTACTTGCTCTCAAATATGTAATTCAAACTTCACACCAAATTGTCAAATTCAATATAACATATATTCTCAAAGTCTGCCAAGACATTGCGGCAAGAAAAGAGTTAATTCGAAGTACCAGGTCGGGTGCCCGGGGTCTCCGTGGCGCAGTTGGTAGCGCGTTGGGCCAGAATCCCAAAGGTCGCCGGTGCGAACCCGGTCGGGGGTTTCAAATTTTCTCTTTCCGTGTTAAATTTCAATTAATTAATTTCTTTGTAAATTCATTAATTATGCTAAATGATTATATGTTCTTCTTTGATATGTCAATCTAGCTAGTCTAGCTAGTCTGAGGAATGAGTTAGGAAAAATTATTGCTAAGTACATGCTCTCAAATATGTAATTCAAACTTCACAGTAAATTGCCAAATTAAATATAACATATATTAACAAATTTATTGACACTATCGCATTTTGGGCATGTTCTTTCGAAAGTTAACTAACGAAGTGGTTAATAAAGAATGGGAGAGAGTAAAGGCCCGACAAAATTTGTTCGGAAGGTAAATTAATAATTCTGATGACGACTGTTTGGAAATTTGTATATTTTTAAACTGTCACGACCAATACGCACTGGGTCCCATAGAGGTGTTCCAATGCTTGCGTTGTTTTCTGCAGATGTGACAATTTTCACAAGTATCGGATTGATGAATCGGTGAACTATTGGCGTTAATGCCACTGAAAGTAAACAGGGACGGAGTTTATGGCGCGATGAACGCGCTCGGTCTTCATACAGTACTTAAATCTTATAGGGGCAAGTGAGGGAGCAAGCCTCTTGTGAACTTCAACCAAATTGATCAATTGTTCTGCCCCAACTGCTTAGCATGAAAAGAAAACCGCGACATTCATTTTTGAATACCATAAACACCGGATATTTATTGATAAAATTCGTCAAGATTTTAATTGAATATATATTTTTTAGATTGTTGCAGAAAGATTAAAGATTATGAAGGAAACGGGAAATTCTATTGTTCAAAATGATGATTACGATGAAACAATTGTTATAGATTACTTGCTCCAAAGTATTAAAACTGGAAAATTCGATGAAAGCCATCTGGTTTCTGAATTAATTGGATTTGTGTTTGCAGTACGTATAATTCGTTCTAATCAAAGCACTTTCAAGTGCGATTTTAAAACATTTTCTGAAATTCTAGTCGATTGACACATCTTCCAATACGTTCTCTTTCCTATGCGTTTGTTTAGCCTTGCATCCGGAGATACAGGTATATCTTTACACTCACTGTCAGTACAATAATGCTAAGAAATAAAAACGTGTAATTGTCCATTAAAGGAAAAAGTCTATGAGGAAATTGTGCAAGTAACAGGAGAACGTTCATTCCTTTATTCCGATTATCAGCATTTGACATACCTTCAAATGGTTATCAAGGAAACATTACGACTATTTCCAGTGGGACCAATTTTGCACCGACAAACAAGTAGTGATGTTAAAATTGGTAAAATTTCCACATTTCTGCACTTGTACGTTTTTAACAGTAAGGATGTACAATGTATTGTTTTTCAGGTGAATATGTTTATCCCAAGGATAGTATTCTACACTTAAACATCATAAGCATCCATCGATCACCAAAATATTATCCGGATCCTTTAAAATTTGATCCAGAACGTTTCGCCCCGGATTCAGAGGATGGGAAAAACCGTCATCGCTTTGCATATCTCCCATTTTCAGCCGGAAAACGTTATTGTATCGGCGAGAAATTTGCAATGCTTTCATTGTTGTCGGCAGCTGTGACAATTTTTAAAAAGTATCGAATTGAAACTACTTATAGAAGTATTGAGGAGATTCGTTTGGAAACCCAATTTGCATTGAATGCTGTTGAGGGTTATCCTATTCGAATATATCCGCGAAATTAATTTTAAAGGTGTTACTATTACATAATGCTGCAAATGAAAAGTTAGCAACATATTTTTATCAGCGGGTCAGGAATTTGTTGGGTATCTTCACTCACAATCAGACAATGCACTATCTAGTATTTGACATAGAACAGACATTGGGTCCGGGATGACAGACCTTTTTTATTAGTGGTCCTACACCAATTGTCAAATGCTTCGCAGGTGCTCAGCCCTGAAATTCGATAATTACAAAAATAAGTACCAATCAATACACCCAAAAACACAATGTAAAAATTGAACCGTATCTAAATCCTTTTTTGTGTTTTTTTTTTCGATTAGTTTCAGTTTCATTTTTTGATGAATATCATAATTTTGTCAATTTCTTTGAATATCATAGTAATTTTTGGGAAAATGTATTAAAATGGTCCTCAAATGGCCAATTGTAGAGAGTTTGTAATAAATTTGGTGTGGGATTTATATATAGCTATATATTTTATGTATATTTGTTTCCCATAATAAAGTAATTACATTAATTAATAAAGATTTCGTAAAAGCGGCAAAATAACGTATTGCAATAACAGCCTTATCATTTGATAACCTTTAATACGACTTTAATACGATAAGTCTGCTAAATCTGCGGTTAGTAACTAATACTATTTCGTTTAAATCCATTATTCATTACTTATCAAAGATTCATGAATGTAAACGTATCATAAACGCAATTTTATAAATGGAAATATTAATAAACGTTAAAATCACATTGATTAGCATCTTCTTAACTCTAATTTTCTTTCTATTAAGAAAATGGTGGTTAAACATGAAGAAATTTTATATTCTTGCTGATAAATTCGAAAAACCACCTGGTTATTCTTATTATCCTTTGATTGGACATACTCATCATTTCTCAAATTTTGAAGGTAAAAAAAAAATGAATAAAATATGTACAACCTTTAGAATAATAAAATAAATTGCAGATTTAGTAACATTGCCACTAAGTTTTACATCACGTTATGGTGTTGTTTATAACGGCCCAAGAATATCGTTCTTTCTAAACGATCCTTGTTTATTCGAAGCATGTTTAACCAATGATATATGTTTAGACAAACCGAGGTATTTCGATGTTATGGAACATGCAGAAGGCTCCATGTTTCTAGCGAAAGGTAAATATGTTTTCGTAGGTTTAAAATATATTTTACATTGCCTTTCTTTTAATGGAATAAAGGCAAAATTTGGAAATTTCAAAGGAAATTACTGAATCCCGGATTTAAACAAAGTATCCTCAATTTTTATGTTGGCAAATTTACGAAACACGATGAACGTTTTGCAAAGGAACTAGAAGGGAAAGTTGGGGAAGTCTTTAATATGGCTGAAATTTCAGGAAGAATCAGTTTTCAAAAATATTTTGGTACCTATATACTTACATATAATTCCTATAAGCGAAAAGTTATTTGTGCAAAGTTCAATAAATATTCTTTCAGATTGTGCGTTTGGTTTAGAAGTTGATGCAAAATGTGACGAATATATGAATGCTTTAGAAACCAGTTTCTCTATAGTTCATGCTGAGTTTTTCAGCCTGAAAAGTTTGGGGTTTCTAAGGGGAATCTTCAGGAAAGGAAAGACATTTGATGAATGTACAGCAACTTTAACGAGAATAACAAACGAAGTATGATTGAAATTTTATAAACCTCGTTAGTTTAAACCCGAAATATGTTTAGATTGTTGCCCAAAGACTGAAAATAAGTGAAGAAAGGCGTAATGTTGAAGAATCTCAACCCGATTCAGACTGCGAAGAATTGATTTTCATCGATTACATTCTTCAATGTATTAAGGAAGAGAAATATAATGGAAAACATCTAGTAGCTGAATTAGTTGTATTTATATTTGCTGTAAGTATGAGGAAGATTCAAAATACGTGATAAACAAGTTTTTTTCAAGGCCATAGACACATGTTCACATACAATTGCATTTATATGTTTGTGTTTAGCTTTAAATCCAGAAATTCAGGTAACAAAGACAAAATTAAAATTTTTGAAAATTATAGTTTAAGAGGACCGGGTCCGGCCGGTTCCCTATAGCGGCAAAATACGGAACTAAAACGTGAAAATCAAACTTTGTTCAAACATATTTTTTAATCTGCATGTTATAGAATGCCTATTTTTATACGGATCAATTCCTCATTAAATATACTTTGTTTTGATGTGCACATTTCTGCCTAAATGTTGGGTAAATATTGAGATATTTATAGTTAAAAATCGTCTTTTCCGAGAAATGTCGAGTTTTAGGTTTTTCTTTTTTTTTCATATTTCCCATATTGCTAGGATTATAAATCGTGCACTAATCGATTCAGCGTGAAAATATCTTCGAACTCCTGGGTTTTTCATTTGATTACTTAGAATCGATATGTAACTCATGAAAATTCTGTCTAATATCGTCGATGATTACACTGACAACTTTCATGAGTCATAATATCGGTTCTAAGTAATCAAATGAAAAACTGTCCCATGAGTTTGAAGATATTTTCACGCTGAAGCGATTGGTGTATGATTTATAATCCTGGCAATACGGTAAATATGAAAAAAAAGAACTAAAACTCGGCATTTCTCGGAAAAGACGTTTTACACGACGAATATTTCAATAATTACCCAACATTTAGGCATAAATGTGCATATCAAAACAAACTAAATTCATTCAAACCAAACTCATTAAACTATTTAATGAGGAATCGATCCGTACAAGGATGGGCATTCTGTAGCATGCAGATGAGACAATATTTTAGAACAAAGTTTGAATTTCACGTTTTAGTTCGTCATTTTGCCGCTACGTGGTACCGGTCGAACCCGGTCGTCTTAATAGCTACATGAAATTAATTTTTAATTAATTATAGGAGAAGGTTTATGAAGAGATTGTTCATGTAACCAGGGATCGACCATTTCACTACGCTGATTATCAACACTTAAATTACCTACAAATGGTCATCAAGGAAACGTTACGATTGTTTCCGGCAGGTACAGTGGTACATAGGCAGGCATCTAAGGATGTTAAAATTGGTAACTATCTCTATCAGTCTTCTACATTTTCTAAGATTTTGTTTAAAGATTGAGTTTTAAAATTACAGGTGAATATACATTTCCAAAAGGAAGTATACTACTTGTAAACACCCTGAACGTCCATCGATCATCAAAATATTACCCGAATCCTCTAAAATTTGATCCGGAACGTTTCGCCCCTGAATCGGAGTCTGTTAAAAATCGTCATCGCTTTGCCTATATACCATTTTCAGGCGGAAAACGAAATTGTATTGGTGAGAGGTTTGCAATGCTGTCATTAGTTTCCTCATCTGCGGCAATTTTCAAAAAGTTTCGGTTTGAGACAACTTTTACCAGGATTGAAGATATTAAGTTAGAGCAGAAGTTTACAATTGCAGCTTCTGGAGGATTTCCTGTTCGAATATCTCTGAGATAATGCTCACTGAGAAATCGCTAGAAATCTAATTCAAACAATTAAAGATATTCCTTCTTAGTTCAATTTAGATATTTTAGGACAAAGACCTCTACACACATAATGAGCTGTTAACAATAAACCTTAACAACAATAAATATTATTACACTTTATTTTTGATTCCATTACTAGTATTCACAGAAATTTTACAAGCTTTCATTACACCTTCTTCGTTTTTTACACCATCGTAATGCATATTAACGCAAGTAACGAATTTCTCTGAGATAATACTCACTGAGAAATTGCTAGAAATTTAATTCAAACAATTAAAGATATTTCTTCTTAAGTTCAATTTAGATATCTTAGGGCGGAGGCCTCTACACACATAATCAGCTGTTAACAACAAACCTTAACAGCAATAAATATTATTACACTTTCTCTCCATTACTAGTATTTACAGAAATTATTCAAAATATTGTAATAAAACACATTTTATAACCAGTTTTACAAGCTTTCATTACACCTCTTTCGTTTTTTACACCAACGTAATATGTAATATGTATGTATGTATGTTTGCGTTAATATGTAACGCAAAGAAATAATACTAAAACATAAAATATTATGTAGAAAAGATTTTAATACTATCAAGTTTTTTTAACACAAGAAACTATTATAAAAATGAACACACTCGAGAAACTTATAATCATACTCTGCAAAATCAAACAATTCAAGCAGATCATTATCAAACTCATCCCATTTTGGTACTATCACCTCCATAACCTTCTTCAACATATCTCTCATTCTTTCAAAACGTTCATTATCACCTATAGTACCATACGGTACTAAATAAACAACGCCATACTTAAAGAAATAGACAGTATACGCTTGAGATAAAATAAAAACTAAGCCAACTGTAAAATTACACAATAAATTCAAATTTATAATGATTAAACAATTACCAGAAGCATTTTCGGAGACGAATTTCCAAAAGTTACTTAAAACTGAACTATTTACATTCAATTCACGATCAGAACAGTTCATAAATGGACAGTTTCTTAATTTCTTCTTACATTGATTAAATAAAGACTTTGAATGGAAAATATTCGATTTTTCTAACATTTTAATGCTGGTTTTAAAGTCAATTGGTGCAAATTTTGAATATAACACGTTATCTATCCTTTTCCCAAATTCAAAACGCAATTTAACATCAATATTATCCGTTTTATAAAACAAAAATGATCGTGTACAACGGAATAAAGATTGGGTAAATATTTTTGGTACCCTCATTTTGTGACTAACAATTTGCTGCTCTAATTGAATCGGAAATATTGTATACAACGATAAAAACTTATTAACAAGTCGTATATGATATTTAAATAACATACAACTGTAAACTTTACTATCATTTCCAAAGTTGTGAATATTTTCTTGAATGGTGTTTATTTGATGTCTCATAAAATACTCTGAACTTTTCTCAACTTGAAAGAGAAAATCATCTGGGATTTCGTTTAAAGAAAATAAAGATTTTTCATTTTCTGCTTCTTCGAAGTTTTTTAGAAGGTTTAACCAAATTTTTGAGAGTTTTTGAAGGCCTTTAAAATTTTGGCATATCACATAAGTTTCGGAATTTCCACCCTTTGAGGTTATTGGTTTTATTATAGAAACTTGGTTAAAAACGCAATTGAGAAGATACAATAATGAAATTGTAGAATGTTCGAATGTTGTAAATATTTTTAATACAAAATTTCCACCTGAAATTGAAAATAATTAATTACTAAAAAGGGAACATAAAGTGTATTTTAAAAATACCAAAACTTTACCTTCAATTAATACAGATAAAGCAGTAATTACTTCACAATAATGTAAATGTTCAACATTCGCTTCTTGATTTCCAGGATCTTTTATACAATCAACACTGCCATCTGCCGTCACCAAATGTATCTATAAAAATATTGAGGTTAAGATAACTTTAATAGCTTACTTCAGTGACATAACCTTTTTATCACATCTTTTCGTGATTTCATCAACCAACCACTTGTAGTTATAATACTTTAGCAGATCACCAGTGTTATCCGCCCCAAAAAGCCATCGGTCCTGGGTATGTATTATCAATCTATCATCCGGAATCATTCTATCAATAGGATTGCCTTCATAACTAGGATTAAGTGTGCTGGCATGCCAATTGAGATTCATATTAAGGTATTTCGTCTTCAAAAAATGATTAAGCGCTGAAATAAAACCCCCAGGCGCCTCACAAAGGTGTAAGCTGTTAAGTTCTCCTTGTTTAACTGCATCTGGATGTATTAAGTCGTAACGGGATAGGCATTCGTAGAATTTACACCAGGCCTAAATTGAAATTTACTTTAGAGATACTTCTAAGTAGAGTAATTAATAGGTTTACCTGAGTAAGTAGTTCTGGATCATATCTTTTACGAATTGTTTTGATTATAAGAGTACTTGGATCTCTTTTCTTCGTATGTAGAGACCATGCAGCTATATCAAAGGAGTTTAAGCGTTCTTTAGTTGTGTTGAGTTCTGCTTTTTTGGCTTGTAAACTTTGGATATTCCAGTGTTTTTCGTGAAAGACATTCTCTGGTAATTGCCAATTGTTGTTAGGTTGAAATTCGTATTGCTTTTTGTATAACTCATCGTTGTAGAGATTCATTGTTGGCTTTTTACGTTTCATATGGGAGAATTTAGAGACTAGCTTAAGTTGTTTACAGCAGGAGTTATTCGAGGTGTTTGTAGAGATATTTGTAGTTTAGTTTAATTAAAAATGTTTGGTTATGTTACTTCGAGAATTGACGAGTACCGGCGAAAGTTTTAAATTTTTACCGATTGTACTTTATTTTTATTTGTGGTCTTTCAAAGTATACAATTTATACATAGATTTAAAATGAAATTTCCGACCCATCAGTCAGTTTTTCGTTACATGATCTAGAATCGATATTATAAATCATAAAACTTGAAAGTAAATTCGTCGCCTTTGTCAAGGCCCGAAAAATGCCTTGAATTATCTTGTCATAAAGATTGCACTTTTATTTTTATTTGCCGTCTCCCCAAAGTTACAAATTATATACTAATCGATTCAGAATTAAATTTACTACGAACTCTTCAGACAGTTTTTCGCTTGATTATCCAGAAACGATATTATAGGTCTTGAAAGTCGAGACTAATTTCTTCGACATAGTCATTATCAGGAAAATGACATCCTAAACATTGCACTTTTATTTATATTTGTCGGCTTCCCAAATATACAAATCAAAACCCATCGACAGTCTTTCGTTCAATTACTTACACGTGATATTATAAGTCTTGAAAGTAGGGATGAGTGCCATCGACATTGCCATGGTCCGAAAAATAACTTTGATTATCTTCTGATAAGGATTGCAATTTTACTTATATCTATTTTTTGTGTATACAAATAATACACTAATCCAGTGGGAAGCATTCATTTGCCGGGCCGCACATAGACCAGGGTCACCGATGAGCGCATGTATCATCTATTGATGAGAGCGCTCGGTCCACGTCTCAAACGAGATCCACATTGATCTTACAATTAGAATCCTTCGCGGGTTGAATAAACGTTCGGCGGGTTACAGGTTGCTCACACCTGCACTCATTGATTTAGAATAAAAATTGTCAGAAACTACAATTTCTGAATCATAGACAAAATAATAAAACTTCCACTCTTGACTGTCTTCAAATGAAGCAACTTATTTGAAAAAATTTGGGAAAAAAGCGAAAAACACCTAAAATAAGTAAAAACGAAAGTACAAATATAGACAATATTGTAAAACTTGAAATTCTATATTAATCCACTCATAATAATAAATCCCAAGTATTTTCTTATGTTTTATACAATAACATATGTAATGCGCTTATTTGTCCTCTGGCTTGGAGAACACCAGGGTGTATCCGCACTTGCCGCAGTAGTGACGGTCCTCCATGGCAGCCATGAACACACCAGCGCCGCACTGCTCGCCGGGGCACTCACGCCTCAGCCGGTGGATTTTTCCATTCTCATCGACCTGCAAACACACAATTGATTGTACACACACCGTCAGCGAACCGTCATCTACGCAAGCCCTCCGTAAAAAAGAATGCAAGCGCATCAAGTTCGGCCGTCCAACAAGTCAATCAAACCTACTTTGTAGAACTTCAGCACGGCGAGCTTGACCTTCTTCTTCTTGTGCTTGATCTTCTTGGGGGTGGAGTAATTCTTCTTCTTGCGCTTCTTGGCGCCACCACGCAGACGCAGCACCAAGTGGAGGGTGGACTCCTTCTGGATGTTGTAGTCGGAGAGGGTGCGGCCATCTTCCAACTGCTTACCAGCGAAGATCAGACGCTGCTGATCCGGGGGGATGCCCTCCTTGTCCTGGATCTTAGCCTTCACATTTTCGATCGTATCAGACGGCTCGACCTCGAGGGTGATGGTCTTACCGGTGAGGGTTTTTACGAAGATCTGCATTTTGACGAGTCAACTGGAAAAGAAAAAATGTTAAAAATCTTAAGTGGACAAAAACGAATTAAAAAGTTGAAATTTAAAAATGGAAAAATGTGGGAATCCCAAAGAATTTAAAAAACAAAACTTATTAAGAAGGCATACAATTTATTAATTAACTTACAAAGTTTCATTAAATTAGAATTACACAAGTAGTACAGCATTAATGCATCCGTCATTCTCTGGATTATTCGTCACTTGCGCGTATTTACCCCAAACAACTTTACCTGCCTGTGTGACTAAACCTAATTCAGAAATATTGACTTCTATCACTGTGCCCTTCGTGATAACTCCAAGACTGGTGAACATCGGCGAACTGGGATTCTTCTTAACACCAATAATAGGCAGACAGAAAGTGGCTTTCAATTCCGGATGCGAAACATGTGCCTTCTTGAAACGCAACGCCATAGGCCGAATGAACCGCTCGAACTTTGGAGGTTTTCGCGTGAAGCCCTCACCAACATACGTGACTTTGGTTACCATACGCTTCCATGCCTTCCTCTTCGTTTTACCAGACTTGAGCACTTTGAAGACTTCCGAATCAGCTTGTGCGCGCACTTTCGGTATTGGCACGTCCCATTTGCCTGCTTTTTCTTTACGCTTCTGTTTTATCATATTTGATAAAACTTTGGCGCGTGATTGGACATCACGATCGAGTAGATAGACAGGCAGTGCACCTTCGGCGACCTTCTCAGTTTGTTTCTTCACCTTCTTTTCCTCATGCGCCTTGATTTTCTTTTTCATCTGAATCTTTTCATTGCGACGCTCTTTATTGTAGATCTTCGCCTTGAGACCACGAAGAGTACGTGCTGTGTGAGCTCGTTTGTTTGGCTCACGTGCTTCCTTCTTGCGTTTACGTTCTTCATAGTCAAGCCGACGACCCTGGAGTTTGGTGTGGCGTTCGATGTACTCGTTCTGTGGCATGTTGTCTTCTTTGTATGCCTTTTATCAAAAATCTGCAACAAAACAAACATTTATTACTTCTTTACTTAAGTGAATAGCCAGATTCAAAAGATGAGAACGCTACTCTTCGAATATGACTATTACACTCGTTATTAACACACGACGCACTTACCTTCAACGAAATCTGACTATAATAGCCATATTCAATGAGATTAAAAGTAAAAATAAGCGTAAATAGAGCAATTAAACGTAAGAAATATAAATAATGCTGCTTTTACCACACAACACACAACTAACATAACCTAACAAAACGCGTTTATTCTAGAAATTTTTTATCACAATTTCCTCGGTTACAAGCCAAATTTAACGCTGAATCGATGCATTACACGGTAAAAAAAATCACCGAAGCTTCAGACGAAACATAAGATTAACACTTAACACGCTAAAATTGGCGATCTTACATATTGGCAAACCACGCGGTGCCGTTCACCGAAAATTCGCAAAAACCGCACCAAATCGTAAATAAATATTCCAACGCGTAGTGGCACTATTTTGTTAACACTTTTAAAACAATTGGACGTATTATTAAGTATTCATAACTATCAAAAACTACGAAAATAAGGAGAGATTCTCGACCTACCTTCTACTCCACCATGACACGCCGAGAAAAGAACTATATTGCATATGGCGCTTCAACAGGAAGATCCGGTTACGAAAAATGCCGACGGTTCTGCACGAAGTGCCACGAATTAGGTGTATAACGAGTTGCATAATTGGAAGAAAAAATTACAATTTAGTAAAGTAAAAGAAAATTTTTATTATTACAAAATATTGGAACTTAATTTCAGTGTGGTTTTGGTAACCATCTGTTATTTTTAAATATAAACTTTTTAAATAATTAATGCGCTGTCATGTGAAAAGTTAAATATAAATACATGGGCCTAGCATAACCTTGACAGTCAATGGAACATATTGAGGGCTTTAACAGAGTACAGGCAGAGATTTCGGAGATTACGGAGATCGCCGAGGTAACGTTGTGAATTGTTAAAAGCTGCCAAATTTAATTTTGGGAAAAATGTTGTTCAACTAATTTGCAACCATATTGCAACACAAA